>ML664230.1:3616803-3684603 GCA_007570785.1 Antilocapra americana | reverse complement strand
TCTGGTCTTATGCTTAGATCTTTGATCCATTTTGAGTTTATCTTTGTTCTGATGTGAGTGTCACCTCAGGGCAACAGGAGGTTCTCCAAAGGTCTCTTAGGAAATCATTTTACCCTGGCTAATCCACACAGTCAAGCTTTACTTTTAGAAAATAAATTCTAAAGTATCTCGTAAATGGTAAGGAAACAATACAGAAGTGGGGGACCTTCTTGGACCAAGTATCCCAGCTTGATCTCAGGATATAAAGGAAAATAAATACCCCTGATCTTGAAATATCACCTGTGTTTTATGATTACTCATTCACTGTAAGGGCAGATGTCCAGATTCCCTCAAGCTTTCTCTAAAACGATCGTCATGATAAAAATGACAAAATGACATGAAAGATGATTCCTGCCAAGCAGGATGCTGAAGATGACTTCTGGGTAACCATGGTCTCAGGAGGAACAACCACTGGTTCATGACACATCACACCAACATAATAATCATATAAAAGGTGGCAAGGCAAAACCTCTCCAGCTACTGCGGCAGCCTCAGCCTTGACCAAAGAAAGACTAGGGGAGTGAAAAAATGAAGGTTGTGTTCCTGAGTTTACTACTTGGTGTGGTTTGTGCCGCCCAAGAAGAGCAAGCTCAGCCAAGTCTCTCAGAGGTACCAGGGATGGTCTGATCTGGGAGGAGGTCCTGGGGGTGTGTGCGTGTGTGTTCCTTCTGTGGTTTTGTTATGTGGATCCATGAGCTGAGCCATCTCTCTCCAACTCATCACCGCCCCATTTATTGGCTCTATACCTGTTCTCATTGGTCTTGGTATCATCTTGACTGTGTATTAGTTGCTTCTTATGCATTTATCCTGCTCTTGCAACATAAAAAGGGGTCAATCAAACAGCTTTGGAGTTCTTTCATTTGACATCAGACCTCAAGCTATCTCAGGGGAATCTCAATTCCTTCTTTCACTCTGACTTCAGTTTTACATTATTGTCAATTTTGATAGCGTCTCTCATTTTCACAAGTGATGGGAAACTCATGACTGATGATGCTGGATGAAAGAAAAAACAAGGGCTACAAGTCTGAAGGGGAATTGTGCTGCTAGCTTTCAGGACAGTGGAGAACTGCGTACACTGCATCCAGTAACCTAGAGAAGATCTAGCCCAATGGACCATTCAGGGTTTACCTCCGGAAACTTCTGTTTGATGAGGCACAGTAGACTTCTACTTTAATGTCAGGTAAGTAAAAATCACCCAGAGGGAAAACACAGGTAAACCCCGAGTCTCAGGGAGGGTTTGTCTTTCCCGTCTGCAGAGAACTCTCTAGGTCATGTTGAGAGCATGACTCCCTGAGTTGTGGGGCTGAGCAGCATTACTGAGCTGACGGTGGGAGTTCCCCTCTGATCCTCCAGGGAATGTCCTGGAGCCTTTGCTTGAGAGACGCTCCCAGAAGCTCCACTGGCATCAATTCATTACAGGAGAGAGAGACACAGATAGAATCTCTTTATGTAAAATAAGCATAAAACATGGGCTTGAGTGTTTCCTCTGGGGTGTATGTCTTCACATTTGTGTCTTTCCGGGTTTAATCCTCTTATTAACGCTGTGATGGAAGAAGACTATTGGTTTTGATAAAGTTAAATATTTCTTTTCCTAAGTTGGTGATTTTCTCTTCCTATCATATTACTTAATGAATCATTGCCAGGGTTGGGAGAACCCCCACGGTCTGTCGTGACGGCTGCAACTCACTGTTTGCAAGAAGTATTTTTTAAAAACAGGTATACTTTTATTTTCCCCAAATTCTAGATTCTTCCATATTCGGCTTTAAATGTGAGTTATTTCGCATTTGCAGTTTCTCTTTGGCGCGACAGCTCAGATTTAATAGACAAGCCCTCCTTGTACTTGAGAGTGACTTGTCCTTAGAGACCATGTTTCTTCTCTTTCCAAGGTGACATTGTTAGAGGCACTAAACTTACACGCCACATTTAATCTTAGGGGAGAAATGAAGAAAATCCAAATTACATATCAAACTTTTCCATTACTTTAATTAACCTGCTTAAATGTGTTTTAATTTTAACACACAAGGGAAAATGGGAACATAAACACGTCACAGGAGTAAAGCAGGATGATGGCACTTATGCTGTTGACTAAGGATGAGTGCTTCACTGGCCAGAGTATGCTTGGGTGGAAATCCTGGCACAACTTCCTTCAGGAATCCCACACAGCCGAACTCTACTGCTACGAATAATCAGAGGGCTGAGCAGCCTCTAGTCCCTACGATCTCCAATCACTTTATTTTGTCATGAGACAAGGGTTCTCACACACGGCTTGGAGGTCTCCACCCAGTCATGAGTGTTACCCAATCGTATAGCATGCGGAGACCTGTAGTTCATATAGTTTTCATGGATAATTTACAACAGCCTTTTGAACTGACACTGCAAGAGACTAAATTTTGCATATCAGCATCGTTCACTTTAAGAAAACAATACTAAAACATCTTAATCCATTCAAGGCCCAGTGGATGAACTTAAATCCAAATAAATCACCTCGAGTTCAATGACAAAGTCAGCTTCTGTTGAAAGCCATGGGGATGCTGGCTAACATGTATATCCCTAGGTTCTTTAATAACAGCCCCAAAATAGATTCCTAATTTTGCATGGCCTAAGTGGTACATATTTCACTGCAATTTAAGTGTATCCAATCAAGTTTATGCAAACATGGGACTGGAAAAGTCTCGCCTGCTTCTCTTGCTGTCCTAACAACCATAGCATTCAGCCCGCCCATGGTGCCAGACACAGATCAACATCGCATGGACTCTTGCTGCCACACTCAAAACGTCACAACATATTCAGCGGACAATAAATTCAGGCAAGTTGTTTACATGCGTCATTTCTCTCTCACACAGATGAGGGTAGATGTGTATCTGAAGTTGCTTATGCATCCCAAAACGTTCTGGTAGCACATAACACCAACGTGGGTGGACACGGCAGGAAGGCAGTACTGACGGGAGTCTCTGGTTCCTATGACATCCTCCTATTCACAAGGACACGATCATGTGACATTTCCATCCTCACTCTCTTTATCCATAAAATCACTGTATGGTGACAATATCCACTGCTCTGTCTACAGGACCTAGGTCTTTTTGTTCACAAAATTAAGGACTCTAGAAAGTAATCTACCAAGAAAGAGGAGCTCATAGGGGTAGAGTGGGTCAGATCATCAGAAATTTCAAAATTATCCGACCTGTGGTAATTTAAAGATAAGCTGACTTTTACTAAATATGTTTAATTCTTAAAAAAATTTTTAATGGGAGGACAATAAAAATGTTGCATTGGTATCTACTTTTCCTTTTTTTTTTTTTAACACCACAATTTATTTCCAGCCATGGCTATAATGAGGCTACTCTCAATTTCTTCAATTGATACCAGTTGCACAGTACACTTGAAGCCTTGGAACAGAAACTTTTAGAATAAATATTCATCCTGTTCAATTTTTCAAATCATTGTTTTTGTGAATATTGCTGCTGCTGCTAAGTCACTTCAGTCGTGTCCGAGTCTGCGCGACCCCACAGACGGCAGCCCACCAGGCTCCCCTGTCCCTGGGATTCTCCAGGCAAGATCACTGGACTGGGTTGCCATTTCCTTCTCCAATGCATGAAAGTGAAAAGCGAAAGTGAACATGCTCAGTTGTGTCAGACTCTTCGCGACCCCATGGACTGCAGCCCACCAGGCTCCTCCGTCCATGGGATTTTCCAGGCATGAGTACTGGACTGGGTTGCCATTACCTTCTCCTATGAACACCGACATCAGCCCAAATAACCGTATAGAAGCACTGAGAGGTGTGAGTATTGGAACAAAATGGGACTACTATAGGAAAATTACTAGTGACAACAGTGGGCTAATATAACACCAACCACAAAAAACTCATCTCCCATTATCATGTCTGATGTAGTGAACAGGAGAGAACCCTGTTCCCTATTTATTTGGGACCAAAACAAGAAAGAAGTAGTAGATCTAGACATTAGGAATTTGATAGAAAAGCAAGGAGGTTCTATACTGTGATGGATGGAGCCCAAAATCTATGGAGCTCCTGTGAGTCTTTGGGTCTTACTGCCTATGCTGGTGGGAATAAGTTACAGAGGCGGATGGGGATTAATTCTTAAGACAGACAGAAGACATGTGTGTCATGGGGAATGGAAACTCTTTGAGGCTTAACGGGAACAAGATCTGAATTGCACACTCAATTTCTTGTTGTGTACTCAGAAAATTCTCTGGGATCTAAGAGGTAAAAATTCTGTTTTCTGCACAGTGCTGTTTTTAGTTAAACCAAATATTGAAGAGGAAGGCTTGCAGAAGTTCAAGGAGCTGATGGAAGAAAAAGGGATTGATGGGAAAAATATCGTGAATTTCATCGAAAGTGGTAATGGAATTATACTTTTCCCTACATGTATCATTCACCCAATAAGCCAATACATTATTAGGAAACAAATTAACTTATTTAAAATTTCTTTCTCCATAAGTAATCTTTTGTTTTTTTTTAACTTCTATGCTTTACTGTATTTGATCCTCTCAATCACATCTGAAAATTAGTATGAAATAAAAGAATTTTATTATCTGCTTTTCTCCTCTATAGAAACTAACAAAATATTCTGCTTACTTAAATTACACTGGGGGAAGGAGGTTCCAGAGGGAAGGACATATGCATACCCATGGCTGATTTGTTGACTGATGGACCAAACCAACACACCATTGTAAAGCAATTATCCTTCAATTATAGATACATTTTAAAAAAGAAAAAAAAAATAACACTGAAAGCTTTATTTACCATTTCAAAAGTTTACAATATACTCTTTCATGTAGCGTTTTGATCAGAAGGCAAAGCACTGTTTAATTCAATAGGATTACATTCATGGGTGAATTGCATGCAGAAAAGTCGTTGTCTTAAGGCATCTTTGTCAGAAACCTTTATATCCAAAATCCTACCGGTGTGGCAGTTGTAATTGTAGGCAAAACATGACATCGACTTTGTTCTTTAGATCTTTTAAATAACTCTTCACAAACCCAAGTCAAACACAGAAACAGCTATTGCTTTGAGCCACAGAAAGAAATGCCTCTATTATCTGTCTACCCTCTTGTCGGCACACAGTTCCACTCTTCGATTCATGCTGTGTCGCTCAGTCGCTTCAGGGGATCTTCCCATCCCAGGGATCAAACCCGGGTCTCCTGTGTCTCCTGCACTGGCAGGTGGATTCTTTACCACTGTGCTCTCTGAGCGGCGGGCGCTGGTGTGGGATGACAACCACACAGGGGACAGGGCACATTCCTTGGATTCACACAAAAGTGCCTTACAGGCCAACAAGAGGCCCTAGGAAGTGATTACTTCTCTCGTCTTAAAAAATACTGACTCCCTCACTTCCACCAGGTCTTTATTCACCCAAAAGTCATCTTCGTAAGGAGGGCTTCTCTGGCTGCCTAACTAAAATTTAACCCACCTACCCCCACTATGCACACACACTTTGTACAACATTCCCCTTCCCTGGTGGCTTATTTTTCCTTTTTAGCACCGATTATCTGCTATACTAAGCCTTTTTCTCACCTTGTAATATTTGTCTCCTCCAGTAGAATGTCGGCCGTTTTAGGGCAGAGATTTCATACGTTTGGTTCACTGTGTCTGCATTGTGTGGAAGGGTGCCTAGCGCATAGCAGGCACTCAATAAATGTATTTTAATTCGTTTCAGTGAACCAATACTGCCGTTCTTTAAATGGGAGCAAAGCACCTGAGTGAACTCTCCAGGCTGTTGCGTCTTCTCAGGGCCATGCATCCCACCGCCTACGCCGGCCCCTCCAATCTCTTCAAATCCTGCTCCCCCCCCCAACCTCCACACACACACACCCTCCCCCCCCCAGCAGAGGTCCACGCAGCCACCTGGCTATCACTTTTCTCAGGCCACTATTCCTCTCGCTGGTCGTTCCTCCCAGGTTTCAGTGATGTTCAGTGACCTCTGGTCACATCTATTTTTTCAATCACTTCCTTAAAGGCACCTCCAGCCAGTTCCCTGGCAGTTGAAGTTGCCTTCAAGGATATGGTAAAGGAAATGGAAGGTAAAAATCCATGGACAATTCTGGTTTCCTCGGTGTATATGCCCAGCAGTGGGATTGCCGGGTCATATGGCAGGTCTATTTGCAGCTTTTTAAGGAACCTCCACACTGTTTTCCATAGAGGCTGTACTAGTTTGCATTCCCACCAACAGTGTAAGAGGGTTCCCTTTTCTTCACATCCTCTCCAGCATTTATTGCTTGTAGACTTTTGGATGGCAGCCATTCTGACTGGTGTAAAGTGGTACCTCATTGTGGTTTTGATTTGCATTTCTCTGATAATGGTGATGCTGAGCATCTTTTCATGTGTTTGTTAGCCATTTTTATATCTTCTTTGGAGAAATGTCTGTTAAGTTCTTTGGCCCACTTTTTAATTGGGTTGTTTATTTTTCTAGAATGGAGCTGCAGGAGTTGTTTGTATATTTTTGAGATTAATTGTTTGTCCGTTGCTTCATCGCTGCATTGTTTACAATAGCCAGGACATGGAAGCAACCTAGATGCCCATCAACTGACGAGTGGATAAGAAAGCTGTGGTACATATACACAATGGAATATTACTCAGCATTAAAAAAAAATTCATTTGAAGCAATTCTACTCAGATGGATGAAACTGGAGCCCATTATCCAGAGTGAAGTAAGCCAGAAGCAAAAACAACAATACAGTATATTAACGCATATATATGGAATTTAGAAAGACAGTAACGAGAACCCAACATATGAGACAGCAAAAGGAACGCAGATGTATAGAATAGACTCGTGGACTTTGTGGATGAGGGTAAGGGTGGGATGATATGGGAGAAGGGCATTGAACCATGTTAATTATCATATGTCTAATCAATCGCCAGCCCAGGATTGATGCTCGGGGCTGGTGCATCGAGATTTCCCGGGGGGAGGGAGGAGGGAGGGGGGTTCCGGAGGGGAAGCATATGTAAACCCATGGTGATATCATGACAATGTCTGGCAAAAACAATTAAAAAATAATAATAATAATAAATTAATTAATTAATTAACAAAAAAATCCATGGACAAGAAAACTTGTCTTTTTGTCACGACTAGCAACTAAAACAGACTATCTGGTGGGTTGGGGAAATCCCCTGGAGGAGGCCATGGCAACCCAACTGGCAGGCTACAGTTCATAGGGTCACAAAAAGTCCTGACACAACTGACGTGACTTCATGAGCATGCAGGGCAATGCTTCGTAGTTCATATATTCAGTCAACATCCACTGAGTATAAGAACAAACACAAAAAGGGCATATACACCGAGGAAACCAGAATTGAAAGAGCCACGTGTACCCCAATGTTCATCGCTGCATTGTTTACAATAGCCAGGACATGGAAGCAACCTAGATGCCCATCAACTGACGAATGGATAAGAAAGCTGTGGTACATATACACAATGGAATATTACTCAGCATTAAAAAAAAAAAATTCATTTGAAGCAATTCTACTCAGGTGGACGGAACTGGAGCCCATTATCCAGAGTGAAGTAAGCCAGAAGCAAAAACAACAATACAGTATATTAACACATATATATGGAATTTAGAAAGATGGTAATGAGAACCCTGCATGCGAGACAGCAAAAGGAATGCAGATGTATAGAACAGACTCGTGGACTCTGTGGATGAGGGCAAGGGTGGGATGATATGGGAGAATGGCATTGAAACATGTTAATTATCATATGTCTAATCAATCGCCAGCCCAGGATTGATGCTCGGGGCTGGTGCATCGAGATTTCCCGGGGGGAGGGAGGAGGGAGGGAGGAGGGAGGGGGGTCCTGGATGGGGAGCAGATGTAAACCCATGGTGATATCATGGCATTGTATGGCAAAAACAATAAAAAAAAATACAGAGAAAAAAAAACTAAACTCATCCTACTCATCTATATTTATCTTTATTTTTTAGGAGAATGGATTTTATAGTCAGAAGTGTTTGAAAAAGATATCTAATTTCCTCATTTAATTTTAATACATGGCTGTATCTTGTAATAGATCCACTGAAGTTCATTAATATGCTGCTTCACAATGTCCAGGACCATACTGATTCACTGTGTCACAGTTTACATCAAGGTCTTTTTCCTTAAAATGCTTGTGTGTGTACATATTGATATGTATTGCCTATATACGTACATAGGTGTGTGTATGTATGCACGCACACACACACACACACACACACGAACCAGTTCATCAGAGTTTTCCTTGCTCTCCTGAACTGGGGGAGTTCTACTGTGTGTGTTGTTTATGGTGCATGACCTATGCTTCTCATGCTTATTTTCTGATGGGAATTTTGACCCATAATCACCAACAAAGGGTGCACCACAGTAACACAAAGGAAAAGCGTCCCATTCAGGTGTTAGAAGACAAGTTTTTTCTCACTAGGTATTGCCATATTGTTTCCGGAATGGCTACACCCCATGGCATGCCCACAGCAGTGTCGAATGGTTCTGGTTTTCTCATAAGTAATCTTTTATATAATCTCTTACTTAGAAAAAAAAAGCCCTGGAAATTCTGGGGAATGGTAGTAATCTTGTGAAATTTTCTTTTCTGTCCTTTTCATCTTCCCCAGATGACAAGCTTCCTTGAGTAAAACTACATATTTCAAAACACCCTCAGTGTAAGTGAAAAACATCTGTTCCTACTTCTGTTCCCATTAAATAATTCAAAAGGAAACTTGGTGATTTCATTCCTGCCCAATTTTGTAGGGAATGGTTTTCTGTCCCAACAGCTTACATTCTATCATGAGAGAACTTGGTTATATTAGGTTGTCGCTCTTCTCCTGAGCCATATTAAATTACAAATTTGTTGGTTGATTTATGCTGAGCATCTTTGGTGAGAGAGCCTTATCCTTTAGGAATCGTGCAGACCAATGTAATCAGACAGAAGCAGCAATACCACAAGCTGGTAGAAACTAATTCGAGTTCCCATCAGTCCTGACTTCATGGTTCTCCACACACTTCCCTCCCCTGGGATATCTGGACTAACTAAAGCTCATGGTTCCTGCAACACGAGTGTTTCATCTCACATGGTTTTGACAGAACCAGTAAAGGCCCTCTAACCACATGGAAACATGCCTTTGAAATACATTCCCCCTCAGAAGAAGATTTTTTTTTTAATGAAATCTTTAAACTTTCTAAATTAAGCCTCAGAGAGATTTGAAAATGACGCTGATCTAGACTAACATGTGCCCTTTAAATTTCTGTAGAGAAAAAAGATGAAAGATCAAAAGCAAAGGAAAACTTTAGCTTCCACGTGAACAAGATACAAAAGACGTGCCGCATATATTCAGTGGGGTGTTACTCAGTCATAAAAGAGGGAAATCATGCCATCTGCAGAAACATGGATGCACCCAAAGATTATCATACTAAGTGAAGGGAGTCGGCATGAGAAAGAGAAACAGCACATGGTATTACTTGTACATGGAATCTCAAGTATAAAAGGAAGACGTTATTTACAAACAAGATTCACAGACATAGAGAACATACTTGTGGTCATCAAGGAGCAGGAGGCTGGGTAAGAAGAGGATTGGAAGTTTGGGAGTAGCAGAAGTAAACTACTCTATACAAGATGGATACACTAGAAAGGCATACTATACAACACAGGGAGCTAAACACAATATCCTGTGAAAAACTTAAATGAGAAAAGAATCCGATAAAGAATAGATGCTGACATATGTATGTACAAATTATTCACCTTGCAGGACTACTGCTTTAATACAACGCTGTTAATCAACTATACTCGACTATAAAATTAAAATTTCAACATTGATTCTTGATGACCCCAAAGACAAAGCCATGGAATTAGGGGAGCTGGCCCCAGTCACAGATTGAGGAAACCATCTTGAAATGAACCTTTCCCATGAGCCTGAATTCAGAAACCATTCCTCCTAGAATCAATCTCAAATGGCAAAGGTCAGCCCATATGTAGCTCCTGGGGAAAATTCCACAGGGACCGCCACTCACATCACAAAGATGTGGATAGAGAGGTCCACCAGGATTCTCACACTGGATCAGCCACCAGCTCCGGTACCCTGGCCAGCCTACTGCCTGAGCCTCACTCCTGGGGGCCATTACAGAGTTGACTCTACTAATTGTTTTTGTCTTATTCACCTACAGAAGAGTCGCTGAGACCAGACACAACTTCGTAACCCCGGAATCAAGACCAACATCCAGAAGATGACTCTCTCAGTTCCTGATTAACATGATCCTTCTTTCTTCACGCCCATACTCCCTTTCGCATCTCATCTCTCCGGGCCACTAATCACATCCTGTCTGGTGGCATTTGATTTCTGAGGGTTTAGATAAATTAGTTGAATACACAATCGACTTACTTGAGTCTTTACTGAAAGTCTCCCTTTTAAAACACACAAATACGCATACTAAATTTACCCACCCAGAAACATATTCCTTTTAAGGGACAGGTGTTTCATCAGAGACAATTCTGAGGATGGGTAAATACAGATGGCCTAGAGGTGCTAGAAGGAGAAGGAGAGAAAAGACCAAACCATCATGGGACAGAGGTATGGATCCTCTTATTGCAGTGGGAGGGGGAAATCTGTTCCAGAAAGATGTCTCTAGAAAGCACCGCATTCATCACAGGGAAAGGAGCTTGTGTCCCACTCTCTGAGCTTCACAGAGAGCAAGTGCAAGATGCCATGGGCCACAACTGAGGGAACAGGCATATTCTGACCGCACCAGCACTTCTGCAACTGAGCTGAAGGACTGATGTTTGGTAACATTCCCTCACTAGGAAAGGCGACCCGCTCCAGTCCTCCAGTATTCTGGCCTGGAGAATTCCATGGACTATATGGTCTATGGGTCACAAAGAGTTGGACACACCTGAGCGAATTACACTCATATACATGCATACATACACACATATGTGTTTGACTGTGTATCTTTTCATAACTATTTATTAAAAATGGATTATCACCACAAAAAAACTACATGACAAAACTATAAACAGATACATGTTATTGAAATTAACATTCCATAGAAATGGACACATTACTTCAAAGATGTGTCATGACAATTAATGCATGATAAAGCAGAAAACTTGTACTGTCCTTTATCTACCAACGCTATTGAGTAGAATGCTCCATAAAGTTGCAGGTCAAGAAGATTTTATTCTAACCCAAGAAGTAAACAAGAAATATCACTAAACTTGAAGAAAGTCATTCAGTGACATAGGATCCTATGAATCATATTAAGCTATTTTCCCTTCCTGAAAGTCGCTCAGTCATGTCTGACTATGTGCGACTCCATGACTATACAGTCCATGGAATTCTCCAGGTGAGAATACAGGAGTGGGTAGACTTTCCCTTCTTCAGGGGATCTTTCCAACCCAGGGATCGAACTCACGTCTCCTGCACTGAAAGCACATTCTTTACCAGCTGAGCCACAGGGAAGCCCAACAAACTGGAGTGGGTAGCCTACCCTACTCCAGCATGTCTTCCCAACCCAGGAATTGAACTGGGGTCTCCGGCAAAGCAGGGTGATTCTGTACCAACTTAGCTATCATGGAAGCCCTATATAATCAGAGGGGATTTGATTTAGGTCATACATGAACAGACTGGTGGTTTTCCCTACTTTCTTCAATTTAAGTCTGAATTGTGCAAAAAGGAGCTGATGATCTGAGCCACAGTCAGCACCAGGTCTTAGGTTTGCGGACTGTATATTCCCTCTCCATCATCAACTGCAACGAATATTACCGATCTGATTTCGGTACTGACCATCTGGTGACATCCATGTGTAGAGTCCCCTCTTGCACTGTTAAAAGAGGCTGTTTGCTGTGCATTCTATTGCCAAAACTCTGTTAGTCTTTGCCCTGCTTCATTTTGATGTCCAAGGCCAAACTTGTCCACTACTCCGGGTAACTCTTGACTTCCTACTTTTGCATTCTAGTCCCCTATGACCAAAAGGACATAGTTCAGGGTGTTATTTCTTTTATGGTGCTATATCTAAAGGGTCTTAGATCTCATAGAATCAGTCAACTTCAGCTTTTTCAGCATTAGTGGTTGGGGCATAGACTTGGATAACTGTGACGTTGAATTGCTTTGGAAATGAACAAAGATCATTCTGTCATTTCTGAGATTGCATCCCAGTACTGCATTATGGAGTTGTTGACTATGAGGGCTACTCCATTTCTTCTAAGGGATTCTTTCCCATGGGAGTAGATATAATGGTGATCTGAATTAAATTCAGCCATCCCAGTCCATTTAAGTTCATTGATTGCTAAAATGTCAGTGTTCACTCTGGCCATCTCCTGCTTAACCACTTCCATTTTACCTTGATTCATGGAGTTAACACTCCACGTTCCACTGCAACACTGTTCTTTACAGAATTGGACTTTACTTTCAGCAACAGACCCATGCATAACTGAGCAATGTTTCTGCTTTAGCCCAGCCTCTTATGGGGAAACAGTGGCTGAATTTATTTTAGGGGGCTACAAAATCACTGCAGATGGTGACTGCAGCCGTGAAATTAAAAGACACTTACTCCTTAGACGGAAAGCTATGACCAACCCAGACAGCATATTAAAAACCAGAGACATTACTTTGCCAACAAAGGTCCATCTAGTCAAGGCTATGGTTTTTCTAGTAGTCATTTATGGATGTGAGAGTTGGATGGTGAAGAAAGCTGAGCATTGAAGAATAGATGCTTTGGAGCTGTGGTGTTAGAGAAGACTCTTGAGAGTCCCTTGGACAGCAAGGAGATCCAACCAGTCCATCCTAAAGGAGATCAGTCCTGAGTGTTCTCTGGGAGGACTGATGGTAAAGCTGACACTCCAATACTCTGGTCACCTGATGTGAAGAACTGACTCATTTGAAAAGACCCATTGAGGGCAGGAGAAAGAGATGACAGAGGATGAGATGGTTGGATGGGATCACCGACTCAATGGACTTGAGTGTGGGTAAAATCCAGGAGTTGCTGATGGACAGGGGAGGACTGGTGAGCGGTGGTCCATGGATTCACAAAGATTCAGACATGACTGAGAGACTGAACTGTACCGAACTTGACTCCTAATGAAGCTGTTTCTCTACCCTTCCCTAGTAGTATATTGGACACCTACTAACCTGACAGTCTTAAGAAAAACAAAAAGCAAAATGGCCATCAAAGGAGGCCTTACCAATAGCTGTGAAAACAAAAGAAATGAAAAGCAAAGGAGAAAAGGAAAGATATTCCCATTTGAATGCAGAGTTCCAAAGAAGAGCAAGGAGAGATAAGAAAGCCATTCTCATCTATTAATGCAGAGAAATAGAGGAAAACAATAGAATGGGAAAGACTAGCGATCTCTTCAAGAAAATTAGAGATACCAAGGGAACATTTCATGCAAAGATGGGCTCAATAAAGGCCAAAAGTGGTATGGACCTAACAGAAGCAGGAGATATTAAGAAGGGGTGGCAAGAATACACAGAAGAACTGTACAAAAAAGATCTTCATGACACAGGTAATCATGATGGTGTGCTCACTCACCTAGAGCCAGACATCCTGGAATGTGAAGTCAAGTGGGCCTTAGAAAGCATCACTATGAACAAAGCTAGTGGAGATGATGGAATTGCAGTTGAGCTATTTCAAATTTTGAAAGATGATGCTGTGAAAGTGCTGTACTTAATCTGCCAGCAAATTTGGAAAACTCATCCATGGCCACAGGACTGAAAAACGTCAGTTTTCATTCTAATCCCAAAGAAAGGCAATGCCAAAGAATGCTCCAACTACTGCACAATTGAACTCTTCTCACACACTAGTAAAGTCATGCTCAAAATTCGCCAAGCCAGGCTTCATCAATACATGAACCGTGAACTTCCAGATGTTTAAGCTGGTTTTAGAAAAGTCAGAGGAACCAGAGATCAAATTGACAACATCCTCTGGCTCATCGATACTGCAAGAGAGTTTCAGAAAAACATCTTTTTCTGCTTTACTGACTATGCCAAAGCCTTTGAGTATATAGATCACAATAAAGTGTGAAAAATTCTGAAACAGATATGAATCCCAGATGACCTGATCTGCCTGTTAAGAAACCTGTATGAATGTCAGGAAGAAACAGAACTGGACAGAGAACAACAGACTGGTTCCAAATCCGGAAAGGAGTATGTCAAGGCTGTATATTGTCACCCTGCTTATTTAACTTATATGCAGAGTACATCATAAGAAATGCTGGGCTGGAAGAAGCACAAGCTGGAATCAAGATTGCCAGGAGAAATATCAATAACCTCAGATATGCCAATGACACCACCCTCATGACAGAAAGTGAAGAGGAACTAAAAAGCCTCTTGATAAAAGTGAAAGCAAGTGAAAAAGTTGGCTTAAAACTCAACATTCAGAAAACTAGGATCATGGCATCTGGTCCCATCATGTCATGGCAAATACATGAGGAAAGTGTGGAAAGAGTGGCCACCTCTATCTTTGGCAGGGGGGGGGGGCCCCAAAATCACTTCAGATGCTGATTTCAGGCATGAAATTAAAAGATGCTTACTCCTTGGAAGAAAAGTTATGACCAACCTAGACAGCATATTAAACAGCAGAGATATTGTCAGCAAAGGTCTGTTTAGTCAAGGCTATGTTTTTTTCCAGTAGTCATGTATGGATGTGAGAGTTGGACTCTAAGGAAAGTTGAGAACCGAAGAATTGATGCTTTCAAACTGTGGTGTTGGAGAAGACTCTCGAGAGTCCCTTGTATGCAAGGAGATCCAACCTGTCCACCCTAAAGAGATCAGTCTTGAGTGTTCTTTGGAAGGACTGACATTGAAGCTGAAACTCTAATACTTTGGCCACCTGATGTCAAGAGCTGACTCATTTCAAAAGACCGTGATGCTGGGTAAGATTGAGGGCAGGAGGAGAAGGGGACAACAGAGGATGAGATGATTGGATGGCATCACCGACTCAATGCACATGGGTTTGGGTAACCTCTGGGAGTTGGTGATGGACAGGGAGGAGTGGCGTGCTGCAGTCCAAGGGGTCACAAAGAGATAGACACGACTGAGTGACTGAATTGAACTTGATTCCTTATGGAGCTGTCTCTCCACTCTTCCCTAGCAGCATATTGGACACCTACTAACCTGGCAGGCCCATCTTCCAGTGTCATAGCTTTTTTCTTTTACATACTGTTCATGGGGTTCTCAAGGAAGAATACTGAAGTGGTTTGGCATTCTCTCCTGCAGTGGACCACATTTCATCCGGCGCTCAGGAACATGCCCTCCAACCACTCTGTGTAGCCAGCCAACATGTCTGGCACCCTGGTGTCCCACGGCTGGTCTTTGTTGAGCATGGAAAGCTTCACTGGCCACTAAGTATCAGTCGACCTGCTGCTCGGGGACTGGAGCAAAGGCCCCGCTGGTGTCACTGGGAAGGGGGTCTGGGGAAGTCTGGAGCCCCGGTTAGTGGACGCCCTGGGGAGGAGAACTCCTCAGGCTCGCTGCTGCCGCTGGCCACCTTGAGACCGATCTGTCATCCAGGAGTGGAGGCCTCCCCTCCTTCTTTGTTTTATTAGGACAAAGTGTATTTACCTGGTTTGAGAAGTGGTTCAATTGGAACTGGTTCATTAGGGAACTAGATCCGGTGAAGGTGCGTAGCCTACTTGGAATTAGTTCATGTTTTGTAAAGTAAATTTATTTACATAATTTGGGAAGGGGTTTGGAAACCCACTCCAGTATTCTTGGCTGGAGAATCCCATGGACAGGAGAGATGGGTGGGCTACAGACCATGGGGTCGCAGAGAGTGGGACACGATTGACTAGCTCACACTTCACTTTATTAGAAGGGCCTCCGTGGTGGCTTAAACAGTAGAGAATCTGCCTGCAAACAGGTGACCCAGGTTCGATCCCTGGCTTGGGAAGATCTCCTGGAGAAGGGAATGGCAACCCACTCCAGTATTCCTGCCTGGAGAATCCCACGGATAGGGGCGCCTGGTGGGCTACAGTCCACGGCATCACAAACAGTCAGACTCAACTGACTGACTCACACAACACATGCTCGTCTGTGCCCTGATGTTGGAATTTGCTTGTGCCTTCTTTGTTGGAGTTTGCCTAAATTCTTTTGTGTCTTGGTGTTATGAAACTTATAAAAATAAGAGACATTAAATTTATTCCAAAGCAAAGTTCTTTGGGACGTACATAACATAGGTTAAGAGCAAAATAACAATGCCCCTGGATCCCTCACAACCCGACAATTTGGCAGTTTGAAGCAGGTTACAAAGCAGAGTAACACCCTGGCAGTAAATTAAGAGGACCAGGGGCTCCGCACACTCCCAGGGTACGGATCCTAATTTCCCTAGAGGAGCTTCAGATAACTTTGACAGTGGGGAACTTCAGCTTCTCTTTGGGGAGCACCCCCTGTGAAGGAAAACTCCAAACTTTTGGACAAAGGTCAGAGGTCTAAAGGGGTTGGGAAGTCATGTTTCTGTTCCTTTCCAGCTGCCTAGGTTTCGCTTTATTCTGGCTACTTTGGCACTGCACAGGCATCTGGTACTAACTGCTCAAGCTCAAATGAGAAGGACTTCTTTGAAGGTTCCTCCACCCCATGCTCCTGCATTTCTCTCTCCCTGACTCCTCCGCAAACAGGCTATTGACTATGGAAGCCACTGAGGAGATCTGGCCAGGGCAACTCTTGTGTATTGCCAGCCTCGTAGGCCATTGTGCCCCAGCAGGAGCTGCCACCGAACCAAGTGAGGGCTCTCATTTCTGCTTCCTCCCTTGAGCAGAGAACCAGGTCGACTAATATCCTGCGGGCATGAGTCAGGTACATAAAACCCTTTAGGCCATCTGCCACTAGAAGTTTCCCGTGATCTCATAAGGAGTGAAGGAAAAAGGCCAGACTATCATGTCTGTCCCCAGCAAGACAACTTCAAGGCAAAGTTAGTAAATGTTGGTTCAAGAAAACACTGCGCCCACTTCCCCCGGCCGCTTCCCTCATGGCAGAATGAGGCGGACTCCTAGGTCTCTGTTTCCTGTTTCCTCTTTCCCCTTCGTTCCAGACTGAATAACAGGAGCCAAGGTGTAGCCTCTGAGCCTTCCCAAGAGTTCTTCTCCCCTAAGCTGAATGAGGAAAAGTAAAGTCTCCCAACACATGTACAAGGGTATGTCAAGTTTCACTGAGGTGGCCACCAAATTCTTTCAAATAGAAAAATAAGCCTATCCTTGTTTTACAACCATAGTCTTTATAGCCCCACAAGACTGGCTTCAAAAATCCTTTACCACTCCAAAAACCTTCCCCGTTTATCTTGAGATGCTTGTGAACATTAAACAAATGGGGGAAAAAGTCATTCTAGGCAGAACACGCTTACGTTTTTGAGATGAAAATGTCCTATTGGTCTTCTCAGCAACACTCATCTCTGATGCCTTTTTCACACGAGAATTTTAGAGACTCTAATGTAGTTTAGAAGTTGGCTTCTCCAAGGAAATTAGAAACTTCTTTTTCTACAAATATCCAGCCATACCGTCAAATGAGCTTGACTTGTTCCACCTGTCAGAAACCCAATCCACTTATTTTCCAAACTGAGGGGTTTCACAGTGCCTTACCTGACTTAGGACTGTCATCTTGAAATAAGAATCCAGATCTGTATGGATCTTCATCTCTGGATAACAATGCTGTGGTTGATTTGTAAAAGAATTCTATCTAATTAGCTTAAAAAAGAATAAACTCTTATAACTTACAAACCCAACAATTCTAAGCACAACAGAAATTAAGCTAATTGAAATTTAGGTTCCTGTGAACTGGGAAAGAGTATTAAACTAGTATCTGGTATTAATGTTTCAATTTGTTGATCTAAGTAATATACACGTCTTAGGTCACCAACATAAAACATAATATTAAGCAGAATACTTTCATTGTGCCTAGATTTAATATAAGCTAAATAAGATCTTACTATTTCTGTTACAAATTTCTTAGCAAGGAAAGCAACTCAGTGTGAAAAAAACCTCTGAGGAAAGAGTGCAAATAAGATGTAAGTTTGCAAAGAACTTTTAGAGATATGTGTTTTAGGATCTCTCCAAATATTCTACAACTTGAAAGTTAAAACTGTGATAAAATACGTTAAGTGATGAAACATCTGTAGAAAATGACCCGAAAAAGTGTTTCAAACATGATCACTCAATACTGACTGAGTTTAAAACAACTTTACCTGAGTCAATGAAACTTGAAACTAAGCCAAGGCAAAATGTAAATTTAACCTTTGTCTGCTTTTAAAAACCTCAAGCTTTCAAAAAATGTATTTTCCCTTTGATAAGGTGTTTTATGTTTTTTTTTTTGCCTTTCTAATTGATCTGTAATTGTCTTTGAAATTTTATATTGTCCTTTTGGCTAAGTAAATAACTATTTTTGACAGTGACCTAGGAATCTATTGTGTTGTAAAACACTTTATTTTTTCTGAATGATCTTCTAACAAAACTTCTAAAATCAAGTTATCTCTAGCTGACTTTGGGTGCGTGAAAGGGTCCATAAAACAATCAAAATATTAAGCTAATTAGGTTCATGTGGTATAATAAATTACCTTCGAGGAGTTTCCAGGTGAGAAATAAATATTTAGTTATATTCTAAATGATTCAGATATTCTAGAGATTATATGGGGTTCCTATAAACATGATATGTCCTGGTAGAATATTAATCATGTTTCTAGTCATTATCTGAAAGTGTTGTATGCCACTGCAGTAACCAGGTTCTTGGTCAACTGCATTGTAGTCAGATTTAAACTTGCCTGCTTAAGTGTTCTGTCACTGAAGATAGCTACAGCTTCACTCTGATACTTTTGTAAAAAGGCCTCCTCTTCAAGATTGATTAAAAAAAAAAAAGCCTTGATAAATACAAGTTTCTGACTTTCAGACCATAATGATGAACTGAGTAAAAATAAATAAACAAATACTTCCAATGGGAAACTTGATGGCATCATAAACCTGCTACTGTAAATTAGTTGCATAGGACTGAATAACTGGCAAACCTGGTAATAGTTTTGATGATGTCGATCCAAAAAAATTACTGGCTTAAATCTGTATTTTCCAGGTGTAAGAAACACTGCTTCAAACTAATAATGACTTTTAGTAACTTGGTAAGTTATGCCTTCTGTGAATAAAATTGAAACATTTACCTTTTTCTCTCTACCGGCCTGATCCTGCCTGTAACATACACTTGTCTCAAAGATTAAGCCATGCAGAAATGCAGTACATTGAAATTGCCATGCAGAAATTCACTACAGTGAAACTGCAGATAGCTCATAAAAACGGTTATTCCCCTCCCTAGGTCACTTGATTACTGCAGCTGGATTCAGTTCAGCTCAGTTGCTCAGCCGTGTCTGACTCTTTGCTGTCTCATGAACCACAGCTCGCCAGGCCTCCGTGTCCATCAGCAAATCCTGGAGTTTACTCACACTCAAGTTCATTGAGTCGGTGATGCCATCCAACCATCTCATCCTCTGTTGTCCTCTTCTCCTCCTGCCCTCAATCCTTCCCAGCATCAGGGACTTTTCTAATGAGTCAGCTCTTCGCATGAGGTGGCCAAAGTACTGGAGTTTCAGCTTCAACATCAGACCTTCCAATGAACACCCAGGACTGATCTCTTTTAGGATGGACTGGTTGGATCTCCTTGCAGTCCAAGGGACTCTCAAGAGTCTTCTCCGACACCACAGTTCAAAAGCATAAATTCTTCTGCACTCAGCCTTTTTCACTGTCCAACTCTCACAACCATACACGACCACTGGAAAAACCATAGCCTGGACTACATGAACCTTTGTCTTTGCTTTTCAATATGCTATCCAGGTTGGCCATAACTTTCCTTCCAAGGAGTAGGCGTCTTTTGATTTCATGGCTGCAATCACCATCTGCAGTGATTTTGGAGCACCCCAGAAATAAAGTCTGACACTTTTCCCACTGTTTCCCCATCTATTTCCCATGAAGTAATGGAACCAGATGTCATGATCTTAGTGTTCTTAATGTTAAGCCTTACGCCAACTTTTTCACTCTCCTCTTTCACTTTCATGAAGAGGCTCTTTAGTTCCTTTTCACTTTCTGCCATAAGGGTGGTGTCGTCTGTATATCTGAGGTTATTGATATTTCTCCCAGCAATCTGATTCCAGCTTGTGCTTCTTCCAGCCCAGCGTTTCTCATGATGTACTCTGCTTGAGATAACAAGCCCCCCTCAAAGGTCTGACTTCAATCCAAATGAAGGATTCTGAGCTCTGACCTTTCCCAGGAGCAGTCAGCACTGGGTCAGTTCTAACTTAGCTGACTCAGAAACCCTGAATCTCATCATTTCTTCATTTCTATACTCAGAACAAAAATAAATCTTTTAATATATTTATTTGATAAATTACTATGAATGAAGATGAACATAAGTAAATTTGATAAAAACAATACAAAAAAATCCCGACTCTTTCACTGTTTCAGTGACCTTGAGTTAGGAAATTTATTTTTTCCATTCAAAATTCTAAAAATTGCAAGAACTGCTGTCCAGCTTTTTTGCTCGCAGGGAGAAGCAACTGAGTTAGTAAGTATTATATTACAGATTACATGGCTAAAAGGGTGTCTGGAAAGTTCACTGAAAATGAACTACTGATGTGCCTTCTTCAGGTGAGGTTAAGGGACATTTGAATGGATGGTCCTCTTAGTAATTAGGAAGAAAAAGGCCACATTGGGGCAGGAGAAGGTGATAAATGCTTTGTGCTGACCTACTCCTCACCTCAGTATAAGAGGAGTGTTTGAGAGGGTCTCTTAGGAAATAGTATTCCCTTGGCGAAACCACACAGTCAATCTTTACTTTGAGAAAGTAAGTGTTAAACTGTCTCCTCCGTGTTAAGGAAACAATGCAGGAGTAAAGGGTATGTACCTTGGACAGCACGTCACATTTTAGATCTCATGATAAACAGGAAAATAAATAACTGTCCCTTGCAATATTGGATGCACTGCCATTTCTCACTTAATTTAAAGGTCAAATGCCCACATCCACATATGCTTCTCTGAAAACAAATCTCATTATTAAAATGACAGAATGCCAGAAAGTCTTCCCTCTGCCAAGCAGGATACTGACGCTGCCTTCTGTTGTAACTGTGGTCGTATGAGGAACAACCATTGGTTCACGATGTGTCACGCCAACAGATGCGGGCTATAAAAGTGGCAGCAATTTTGCATCCTCTCCAACCACCGGGACACCCTCAGCTCCTAGAGAATAAGGGTCTTGACAGGCGACAAGATGAAGGGTCTGCTGTTCAGTCTTGTCATTGGTCTGCTTGTTGCCAGTCAAGGTGAAGCTCAGACAGACGCCTCACAGGTACAAGGGGCATTTGAACGTGGTCCAAGCTTGGGAGGAGGTCTTGCTGTGTATCCGTGTGAGTGTCCCTTTCGAGGTCCAGTCCTGTGGATCGCTAAGTCTAGCCATCTCCCTGCAACTCAACATTGCTCCATCCAATGGCTCTGTATGTGCTATCTGTGATGTCTGTATCACCTCTACCATCTACCCATTGGCCCTCAGGCATGTTCACTGCTTTTGTAAAATGAAGGAAGATCACACAGCTGTTGGACAAGGGCTCCTGCATTTGATAAGACAGCTTGAGCTATCTCAGTAATACCTTAATTCTTTCCTTCACTTGACTTGAGTTTCCACTTGGTCCTACACCTAGGGCTGTGTTCATAAAGACAGGTAACTTCTGCCTAAGTGAAAGAGCAGGGGAACTCCTGAGGGATGCTGGCAGGCAGAATTTACAGAGATGGACTAAGATTTCTGAAGGGAATTTTGCTTTCAGTTTACAGGAAGATGGTTAACCCATTACTTCGCATCCGATAACATAGAGAAGATCAGAGAGGGTGGGCCATTCCACGTTTTCTTGCGCTACCTTGAGTTTGACGAAGAAAATGGCACAATACACTTCAGGTTTTACACCAAGTAAGTAAAAATCACCCAGAAGGAAACCACCTGTAAACGCCGACCTGAGACAGGCTGTGTCTTCCCCGTCTGCGGGGAGCTCTCTGGACGATGCTGAGAGCAAGACGCCCTGAGTTGTGGGGCCGAGCAGGGTCTCTGAGCTGGGGGAGGGGATCAGTTCCCCTGTGAAGCTCCAGGGAATGTCCTGAAACCTCTGCTTAGAGGGGGAACCCAGAAGCGCCACTGCCATCAACTCAGTAAAGGCAAGAGGGACACGTCAGAGGGAAGAGGCTTGTGTCCCTGCCAGGGCCTTGACCCCTTCCTGCGGAATCTGTAAGAGGCGCACTGGGCTCGGCTCGCACTGAGCGCAGAAGCTGAGGGTGGTCGGAGCGTACATTGTAAGCTCTGCCCTCGGGGCTTCCTCACATCATGTCATCCCCACTGAGTTTCCCAAAGCTTGTCAGAGGCCCTAGTGACTTTCCCAAGTGCCTTGCCAGGTGTCTGCCAATGCACGTGACTTAAGAGACACAAGTTCGATCCCTGGGTCAGGAAGATCCCCTAGAGGAGCAAATGGTGACCCACTCCAGTATTCTTGCCTGGAGAATCCCATGGACAGAGTTGCCTGGTGGGCTACAGTCCACGGGGTCAAAAAGATTCAGACACAACTGAGCAGTCAAGCACACACACACACAAGATCCAAGGACCGTTCACTGAATGTCCACTATACTGCAGATGGTTTCCTAGGTAAAACAAGTATGGCAGAAATCAACACATCTGTTCAGAAATTATCCTCCACTGCCCCTCTCAAAGGAAACCAAATCAGAACATGTAAACTTAGGAATGCATGGTGAGGAGTAAAAATATTAAGAAAAGAAACAACTAAACGTTTTATGCTTGGAGAGATTGCTTTATAAATATATGTATAACTCATTATATATTATATATATATATCCATATGTTTAATAGCATCACTTCAGTCGGGCAGGCTCCTCCAAATTTTTGTGACCCCATGGACTGTAGCATGCCAGGCTTCCCTGTCCTTCACCATCATCCGGAGCTTGTTCAAACTCATGTCCATGGAGTCGGTGATGCCATCCAACCATCGTATCCTCTGTCTTTCCCTTCTCCTCCCACCCTCCATCTTTCCCAGAATTAGGGTCTTTTCAGGGAGTCAGTTGTTCACTTCAGGTGGCCAAAATATTGGAGTTTCAGCTTCATCATTTGATAGTATACTTATAATCAAATTAAAACCACCCAAACAGGAACAGACTCTCACACACATATCTCCTATCTCAGGAGAAACACTTGTCGGTTTCCACTAATTTCTTAAGAACATCTGTTATCATCCTCTCTGCCGTATTTTATAATCTTTGTGTCATATGTTTAATTTTTCATGGGACTACTCTTTCTGAAATCAATTTTGCCTGGAATAGGAAATGGCAACCCACTCCAGTATTCTTGCCTGGAGATCCCATGGACAGAGGAGCCTGGTAAACTACAGCCCATGGGGTTCCAAAGAGTCAGACACAACTGAGCTAGTGAGCACACAAAGAAGTATAATTAAACATGTCATGAAATGCATCTTTGTGGAAGGCAGAGTTTAATGAGCTCTCACCAGTGCACAATGGTTTCACCATCTGCACAGTCAAGATTTAAAATTCCAGGCTTCAACTGGTGGCTCAGTGCTTCAGAATCCATCTGCCAGTGCAGGAGACCTGAGCTCCATCTCTGGTCTGGAGGGATCCCCCATGCCCTGGAGCCACTAAGCCCATGAGCTGCAATGACTGAGCTTTTGGGCTCTATGCTCTAGAACACGAGAAGCCACCATGGTGAGGATTCCCGGCACTGCAACTAGACAGTAATATCCCTTGCCCTCAGCAACAGAGAGAAGTCTGAGTGGCAAGGAGACACAGCACAGTCAAAAACAGAAAATCTGTTTTGTTTTTAAAAAGAAAGGCATACAATTTCTCCAGCACACCTCCTTTTCTTCACGTCAGTTCAGTTCAATCACTTAGTCATGTCAGACTCTTTGCGACCCCATGGACTGCGGCATGGACTTCAGCTTCTTCAGCATTATTGGTTGGGGCATAGGCTTGGATTACCATGCTGTTGAATGGTTTGCCTTGCAAACGAACAGAGATCATTCTGTCGTTTTTGAGACTGCATCCAAGTACCACGTTTCCAACTCTTTTGTTGACTATGATGACTACTCCATTTTTTCCAAGGGATTCCTGCCCAGAGTGGTAGATATAATGATCATCTGAGCTAAACTCACCCATTCCAGTCCATTTTCGTTCACTCATTCCTAAAATGTCAATGTTCGCTCTTGCCATCTCCTGTTTGACCACTTCCAATTTGCCTTGATTCATGCACCCAACGTGGCGGGTTCTTATGCCATATCGTTCTTTACAGCACTGGACCTTGCTTCTCTCACCAGTAACATCCACAAAGGGGTCTTGTTTTTGCCTTGGCTCCATCCCTTCCTTCTTTCTGGAGTGATTTCTCCACTGACCTACAATAGTACATTGGGCACCTACTGACCTGGGGAGTTCATCTTTCAGTGTCCTATCTTTTTGCCTTTTCACACTGTCCTTTTCTTCACTCATCATTTAATGTCTACCCCTAGAGCCATGGGTAAGCAGCAGAGACATAGGTAAGAACAAATCTGCATATTCTAATCTGGCTGGCTCTTGACGTGAGAAAATTACACACTCTGAATCATTTTCCCCACCTTCCTTCACTCAGCACAATGTTTAAAACAGTGATCAGTGTCTGAATGTGCAAGGAATCACGTTTTTCAAGCCAAATGAAAGGAGTTACATTTTTCAAGCCAAAGGAAAGGAATCTGTCTGCAGAGATAAAATTTTGTGTATTTGCAGTTATGTTGGATAACTGTTGTGTTCCCACTTTGTGGCTGTTTTTTGTTGATTTCAATGCACTTCAATGCCTGAATGACCAAGAGGGCTTCCCTGATAGCTCAGTTGGTAAAGAATCTGCCTGCAATGCAGGAGACCCTGGTTCAATTCCTGGGTCAGGAAGGTCCGCTGGAGAAGGGATAGGCTACCCACTCCAGTATTCTGGCCTGGAGAATTCTGGACAGTATAGTCCACTGGGTCACAAAGAGACAGTCGTGACTGAGTGACTTGAACTTTCACTTTCAATGACTAACAAAACTCACCACACTTCATTGTGGACCTTCTTTTCCAAGTGTCTGTTCAAAAACTAATCTGGTTCCAGTAGGTTTATTTCCCTTTTACTATTCGTTTCATGAACATTCTTTGTATGTGCCAAATACACCTGTCTTCACATACATGTACAGAGGACAAATGTGAAGCCACTCACTCTTTTGTCACAGAGGTGACAATATATACTAATCATGTATTATACACATAAATTTCTTCCTAATATCATAGAAGCAAATTATGTGTTCGCTTCTGCTTGTCTGTGTGAGTGTGAAATGTGTCTGTGTACGGACATGTCTTTCAAGTTTAATCCTCCTTTGGTATTGTGATGCAGGAAGAGTGCGTGTTTGGGGAAAATTAAACTTGTTTAAAACTTTGTGATTTCTGGCTCCCATATTGTCTAATGAGGGCTTTCCTGGTGGCTCCATGTTGTCTAATAAGGCCTGGCGGCTCTCTTATTGTCTAACAAGGGCTTCCCTGGTGTCTCAGAGGGTAAAGAATCTGCCTGTAATGCAGGAGACCTGGATTCAATCCCTGGGTCGAGAAATTCCCCTGGACAAGGAAATGGCAACCCACTCGAGTCTTCTTGCCTGGAGAATCCCATGGACAGAGGAGGAGACTGGCAGGCTACAGTCCATGGGTCGCAAAGAGCTGACACAACTGAGCGACTCACACTTTCACTTTCATTGTCTAATGAATCACTGCCAGGGTTGGGACAACGCACAAGATTTCTCATGATGGTTATGCCTCTCAGTTTTCAGAAACTATATATATAAAGGAAACGTTCATTCTTTTTCTCTTTTCCTAAAATCCTAGATTTCTCCACGTTTATTGGCTTTACACGTGACCTGTTTGATTACCTGCACATTATCTTTGGAACTACTAGTCAGATTTAGTGTGTAGGAAAACCATCCTTGTCACTTGGCAGTGACCGGATCTGGGACAACATATTTTGTCCCTTTTGAAGGTCAAATTGTTACCAGCACTGAGGTGATACCTGACACATATTCTTGGGTGTCCCACGGAAAGAATCCTAATTATGCATCAAATTTTTATTATCTTAATCAACCAACTTGAATGCATTTTGTTTTTAAGGGAGAATGGAGAATGCATAGAGAAATACGTCTCAGGCACAAAGGAAGGAAACTTTTATGCTATTGACTGTAAGTATGAACGTTTCACTGGAAAGAGTTTCTTCAGGGAGAAATCTTGGTTTCAACTTTCTTCAATAAAACCATACACCTGAATTCTACTCCTACTCAAAATCAGAGGTCAGGGACTGCAACATCTCCCCTCAGTGGAGTGATACTCACTGAGACCAGATCCAGACATCCTAGACTGTGAAGTTAAGTGGGCCTTAGGAAGCATTATATGAACACCACTAGTGGAGGTGACTGAAGAAGGCAATGGCACCCCACTCTGGTCCTCTAGCCTGGAAAATCCCATGGACGGAGAAGCCTGGGAGGCTATAGTCCATGGGGTCGTGAAGAGTTGGACAGGACTGAGCGTCTTCACTTTCACTTTTCACTTTCATGCACTGGAGAAGGAAATGGCAACCCACTCCAGGATTCTTGCCTGGAGTATCCCAGGGACAGAGGAGCCTGGTGGGCTGCCGTCTATGAGGTCGCACAGAGTTGGACACGACTGACACGACTTAGCAGCAGCAGCAATGGAGGTGACAGAATTCAAGATGCGCTCTTTAAAATCCTAAAAAATGATGCTGTTAAAGGGCTGCAAGCAACGTGTCAGCAACTTTGGAAACCTGGCAGTGGCCACAAACTACCAAAATGCATGCCTGAGATATTTCCCCATGCTTTGATTGATAACTTCTGATATCTGACGTTTTCTAAATGATGCCTTCATTTTTTCTTATTCCCACTATAGGGTTTCCTTTGGCTGAATCATGAATGCTTCTACTGTCTTTACTCTTCTCCATTTTTGCAATCCTTTTTAGCTTGATTTTTACACAGTGATCAAACATGGAAGACAAACAAAACTGCAAGACTTCTCAGAAGGTCTCTTGGAGACCAGCCTTTGCAGCCTTCAGGCTTGTTTTGGGGACTGTGAGGTGCACCCCCATCAGGCCCAGTACCAGCAGTGGCCTTGAGGGTGACCTGACGCCCAGAATGAAGGTTTACCCTCACTGTCCCATCCATTCATGAACATCACAGTCAATTCAGTGACGCTGCTGTGCCCACCTTGGTGAAGCCGTGGTGACCCACAGGTGGTCACTGATCATCTGAGGACACGCACAGTCTGACTTAAGCTGTCCCGGCGTGAGCCCGGCTGGTGGACTCAGCGTGGCCTTGGAGAAAGTGCATATTCTTGTCAGGGCTCTGAGACGTTGAAGCTGCTTTGGCTCCTTTTTTCTTCTTTTTCAAGCACACTAATAATTTTCAGTGTTGCAGACACAGTGCAGTGGTGTTTGCATGCTTCAGGAACGCAGATGGGCAGTTTTACATCCCATGTTGCTGAGTGATTGCAGGAAGGTGGCATGGAGGCCAGGAGAGAGAAAATGAACCTAGAGGGTGTAGAGGTGACTCACAGTAGGTCAGAGCTGCTTCTTGTCCAGACATAAGGGCAGGGCAGAGAGGAGGGGCAGCGCTCCAGCTGGGAAAGGAGACCACCACGAGGTGGTCACTGCCTACACGTCCCAGCAGCTAAGCTGTCTTCACACCAACAGACACGGCAGTGGGCTGTGTCATACCCTAGACTGAGGGGCTCGGGAAACAGAATATTTAAAGTGTTCAGAAGGTTGCCTGGCCTGACGTAGCCACTCAGGAACAGAAAGTCATGAATGGCAGGTTGATTTCGGTCAAGAGAAACCAACTGCGTGACTGGGGTCACAGAAATACAAAGAAGTTTTGAACCTGGATTTGGTAATATGTGTATGCCGTTTAAAACACTCTTGGGGACTTCCCTGGTGGTCCAGGGGATAAGAATCTGCCCGCCAGGTTCAATCCCTAGTCCGAAAAGATCCCACTTGACGTGGGGCAAATAAGCTCATGCACCACAACAACTGAGCCTGTACTCTGGAGCCCCGAGGTGAGACCACTGAAGCCCATGCATCCCAGAGCCTGTGCTCAGCAACAAGAGAAGCCACTGCAAAGAGAAGCCTGTGCACCACGACTAGACTGTACTCCACAGTCCCCATAAGCAGAGAAAGCCCACGAGCAGCAGGGAAGGCTCAGCAAGCCAAAAATAAATCAATAAATCAGCAGAAAAATAATCTGTTAGGTTTAGCAGAACACACATTCTAGAAACCATCTTACTAAGACGGCAAGGAGGGACTCGTTAAGTACAGGGAAAGCTGAGGATGAGGAAAAGTCCTCCTTCCCTTGCCGTGGTTGCCCGTAGCACTCAGTTCACGCATGGAGTGTGTGGGTCCATACATGATGCACCGTTCTTCATGCCCAGTGTGTGTCACAATAATCTAGCTGACAATATGCTGAAGTGGGGCTGTTTGTATCCCTTCTCTCTCTCATAGACGCGGGTGACAATGAATTTCGACTCGTTAGTGGTTACAACAACGCTCTCCTCGTACATAATATCAACGTGGATGGAGATGGCAAGGAGTCAGAAGTGGTGCAATTATTTGGTAGGTATGACATCCTATAATTCCCATTGCCATTGTCACCTAACACATCCCCCGTCAGGATGGCCATTCAGAATATCAGGAGGCGCGGACAGTATTCAGTATGCAGTCTGCAAGGCCTGCATCTTTATGCTTACTGAATTAAGGATCCTGGAAGGTAATCTACTAAGGAACACGAGGTCATAGGTTCCAGAATATCACATCATCAGACATTTCAAAATGACTCCTATCTGATGACATTTTAACAATGAAGTTTTACTAGACTGTTTATCCATATATATAATGAGGATGACTTTATTTCATGTTTAAAACTTTTTTTATTTTTTTAATTGAAGGATAACTGCTTTATAGACTGTGTTGTTTTCTGCAAACCTCAACAAAATGAATCAGCCATAGGTATACATATGCTTGTGTGAAAGTCGCTCAGTCGTGTCTGAGTCTTTGTGACTACATGGAATATACAGTCCACGGAATTCTCGAGCCAGAATAATGGAGTGGGTAGCCTTTCCCTTCTCCAGGGTAACTTTCCAACCCAGGGGATTGAACCCAGGTTTCTCAAATTGCAGGAGGGTTCTTTACTAGCAGAGCCACAAGGGAAGCCCAGAGGTATACATACGAAACTCCCTCCCACCCCTCTAGGTTGATACAGAGCCCCTGTTTGAGTTCCCTGAGGCATACCGCAAATTCCCTTTGGCTATGTATTTTAAATATGGTCATGTAAGTTTGTATGTTACTCTCTCCATACATCTCACTGCCTCCTCCCCTCTCCTCATGCCTACAAGTCTCTTCTCTATGGCTGTTTCTCCACTGATGCCCTGAAAATAAATGCATTATCAGTACCATCTTTCTAGATTCCAGATGTATGCACAGTCCATATGTAATGTGTTAGTATATGATATCGGTTTTCTGAGGCACGGTAAGCCTTGGAACAGACATTTGTATGATAACTTTTTGTCCTTTTCCATGTTTCAAATGTATCGTTTTTTGTGAACACTGACATCACCCCCTCAAGTAACCGTGCAGAAGCACTGGGAGGTGTGTGTGCCACGGGGACAACAGGGGGCTATTTCAGAAAAGGTTACTGGGTAGAATGGTAGGTTCAGGAAAAAGCAAATCACCCCCTGTTGTTATGTGTGATGAGGTGAATGTGTCCATGGAAGGGGAGGTAGTTGTTTCCTACTAAGCTTGGTGTATAAACAGATGTGAGGGGCAGGTACATATGCGAGGAAGGTGTGAGAAGCAAGTAGGTTCCATATTAGCATGGACTGAGCCCCAGATTCATGGAGACCCTGGCAAGCCTTTGCAGTCTAGCTCCTGACCCTGAGGGGCAGGGTGTCCTCCTCACCAAGGTGGACGGGGGTCAATTCTTAAGACAGAAAGCACAGGTCTGTGCCGTGGGAACCGTCTGAAGCTCTTTGACTAGACCAGTGAACATCTGAGGGGCCCGCTGCATTCCTTGTTCTGTAGATTCAGACATTTCCCGTGGGTTCCCCGGGGTCAACACTTCTGCTTTTTGCACGGTGATTTTACAGGCCGAACACGGGACGTTGATTCGAAACGCAGAGAGGAGTTTGAAGATGTGGTGAGAGAAAGAGGGATTCCAGAAGAAAATATCCGGAATTTCATCGATAATGGTAATGGAATTATACTTTTTTCCCTAGCCGTATCATTCACTTGATGTGTAAATATCAGGAAACAAGCCAACAGAATAACAGCATGTGTTCTTCCACAAGTAATCTCTTTTAAGAACCGTTACTTATAAAAAAGAAAGAATGAAACACTGGACATGTTGGGGAATGTCAGTAATCGGAGGCTCCTTAATTTCTGCCACTTTGTTTTTCCCCAGATGATTGTCCAGCGGACTGAGAAACAAAAGGGACCCTGACACTTTGGTAAGTAAACAGGGTCCATGTTTAACGCTGCCCCTTCGTGATGAAGCAACAGGGACACACTGCTATTTCATATATGTGAAATGTTTGTCCCCACAATGTAAATATGTCACCAAAGAATTTTTTTTTGTTACATGATTGTGCTGCTCTTGAGCCATATAAAATTGCAAACAGTTTCGCTGATTAACACTGAGCAGCTGCGGTGAGAGAGTCTTCTCCTGCGGGCATCTTGCAGACCTGAGTCATCAGACAGAAGCAGGAATCCCCAAGAGTTGATGGAAGTTATTAGTGTTCCCGTCGGTCCTGACCTCGTGGTTGTCCCCACACATTCCTCCTTCAAGAGAATTGGTATTAAAGAGAGCCTGGCTTCCCTGAAGCAGGGCTTCCCTGAGAGCTCAGTTGGTAAAAAATCGGTCTGCAATGCAGGAGACCCTGGTTCAATTCCTGGGTCGGGAAGATCTGCTGGAGAAGTAATAGGCTACCCATTCCATTATTCTTGCCCTTGTGGCTCAGCTGGGGAGGCCTGGATTTGATCCCTGGGTGAGCAAGATTCCCTGGTGAAGGGAAAGGATTCTCCAGTATTCTGGCCTTGAGAATTCCATGGACAGTCATGGTCAATGGGATTACAAGGAGTTGGACACGACTTAGCAACTTCTACTTTCATGCTTTCTGCAAGACCCCTGTTTAATTTCACATGATTCTGACAGAACCAGTAAGTGACTTCCAACCACACTGTCTTAAACCTGAATTTCCTTTATTTTTTTAATATAATTTATTTATTTTAATCTTCTTTACATTATTGTGTTGGTTTTGCCATACAATGACATGAACCTGCCATGGGTATACATGTGTTCCCCTTCCAGAACCCCCCTCCCACCTCCCTCCTGATTCCCTCTCTCTGGGTCATCCCAGTGCACCAGCCCTGAGCATCAGACCTGGGCTGGCGATTGATTTCACATATGGTAATTTACATGTTTCAATGCCGTTCTCCCATACCATCCCACCCTTGCCCTCTCCCATAGAGTCCAAAAGACTATTCTATACATCTGCATCTCTTTTGCTGTCTCACATACAGGGTTATCATTACCATCTTTCTAAATTCCATATATATGCATTAGTATACTGTATTGTTGTTTTTCCTTCTGGCTTACTTCACTCTGGATAATAGGCTCCAGGTTCGTCCACCTCAGTAGAACTGATTCAAATGAATTCTTTTTAATATCTGAGTAATAATCCATTGTGTATATGCACCACAGCTTTCTTATCCATTCATCAGTTGATGGGCATCTAGGTTGCTTCCATGTCCTCGCTATTGTAAACAATGCGACGATGAACATTGGGGTACACATGTCTCTTTCAATTCTGGATTCCTCGGTGTGTATGCCCAGCAGTGGGATTGCTGGGTCATGTGGCAGGTCTATTTCCAGTTTTTTAAAGAATCTCCACACTGTTTTCCATAGTGGCTGTACTAGTTTGCATTCCCACCCACAGTGTAAGAGGGTTCCCTTTTCTCCACATCCTCTCCAGCATTTATTTATTGCTTGTAGACTTTTGGATGGCAGCCATTCTGACTGGTGTAAAGTGGTACCTCATTGTGGTTTTGATTTGCATTTCTCTGATACTGAGTGACGTTGAGCATCTTTTCATGTGTTTATTAGCCCTTTTTATGTCTTCTTTGGAGAAATATCTGTTTAGTTCTTTGGCCCACTTTTTGACTGGGTCGTTTATTCTTCTGGAATGGAGCTGCAGGAGTGGCTTGTATATTTTTTTAGAAAGTCCAGAGATAAATCCACTCACCTATGGACATCTTATCTTTGACAAAGGAGGCAAGATTATACAATGGAGAAAAGACAATCTCTTTAACAAGTGGTGCTGGGAAAGCTGGACAGCCACTTGTAAAAGAATGAAACTAGAACACTTTCTAACACCATACACAAAAATAAACTCTAACTGCATCAAAGATCTAAACATAAGACCAGAAATTATAAAAGTCCTAGAGGAAAACATAGGCAAAACACTCTCCGACATAAACCAAAGCAGGATCCTCTATGACCCACCTCCCAGAATATTGGAAATAAAAGCACAAATAAACAAATGGGACCTAAATAAAATGAAGAGCTTCTGTACAACAAAGGAAACGAAAAGCAAGGTGAAAAGGCAGCCTTCAGAATGAGAGAAAATAATAGCAAATGAAGCAACAGACAAACAATTAATCTGAATTTGCTTTATATTCCTACTCAGAAGATGTTCCAAAAGTGAGATGTTTAAACTTTCTAAACTAAGACAGCCTCAGGAAACAACACTGATCTAGGCTAAAGTATGGCCTTTAAATTTCTGAAGAGAAAGAAAATTAAGGAAAAAAATATGACTAAAAGCACTAGCTTCCAGGTGAATATGATAACAAAGAAGTGGTATGTATATTTAAAGGGACATTACTCAGACACACAGAGAAGCAAATAACTCCATTTACAGCAACATGGATGGACCAAGGTATTTGTCACGCTGAGTGAAATAAGCCAGAAAGAGAAAGACAAATACCATAAACGTCACTTACAGTTTTCAGTTCAGTTCAGTTGCTCAGTCATGTCCAACTCTTTGTGACCCCAAGGACTGCAGTACACCAGGTTTTACTCAAAGTCATGTCCATTGATTCAGTGATGCTATCCAACCATCTGATCCTCTGTTGACCCATTCTCCTGTCTTCAATCTTTCCCAGCATCAATATCTTTGCCAGTGTGTTAGTTCTTCACAGCCGGTGGCCAAAGGATTAGAGTTTCAGCTTCAGCATCAATCCTTGCAATGAAAATTCAGGACTAATTTCCTTTAGGATGGACTGGTTGGATCTCCTTGCAGTCCAAGAGACTATAAAGAATCTTCTCCAACACCACAGTTCAAAAGCATCAATTTTTCGACCTTAAGCTTTCTTTATACTCCAACTCTCACTTTAGTGCAGGTAAATGTCATGGCGCTGACAGTAAGGAATCTGCCAGCTATGCAGGTGACCCGCATTTGAACCCTGGGTCGGGAAGATCCCCTGGAGAGCGAAATGGCAACCCACTCCAGTATTCTTGCATGGAGCATCTCCATGGACAGAGAAACCTGGTGGGCTATAGTCCATGGGGTCACGGAGTGTCGGACACGACAGAGTGATTTTCACATTCACATAGATATCACCTCTGCATGGAATCTAAAACATGGCACAGAGGAACTTATGTACAGAACAGAAACAGACTCAGATGTGGAGAACAGACTTGTGGCTTCCAAGTGAGAGGGGCTTGGGGAAGAGAAGGTTGGGAGGTTTGCTGTTGAAAAGAGAAAGTGAAAGAAAGGGTTAGTTGCTCAGTCGTGTCTAACTCTATGCGACCCCATGGACCATAGCCCCCCAGGCTCCTCTGTCCATGGGATTGTCCAGGAAAAAATATTGGCGTGGCTATCCATTCCCTTCTACAGAGGATCTTACCAATACAGGGATCAAATGTGTGTCCCCTGAATTGCAGGCAGACTCCTTACTGTCTGAGAAGTTTGGGGTTAGTGGATGCAAACTGTTATGTACAGGATGTACAGAGAATAATGTCCAACTGCATAGCTCAGGGGACTGTATGCAGTACTCTGTAAAAACCCAAATGGGAGAAAGACTCTGAAAAAGAACAGATACTCGTTTTTGTATGTATAATCACTTGGCTGCACACCTGGAATTAATGCAACACTGATAATCAAAGACACCCTATTATTTAAAAAAGAAAAAAGGTTAATTCTCAAGGACTCAGAAGACAAAAGTTGCACGGTTAGAGTTCTCTGCTCCAATTATAGAGATGAAATTCATCTTTAGATGAGACACCACCACGTACATTCATTCTGAAATCATTACTCCTAGAATCGGTCTGCAATGGGAAATCGCCAACCATATGTACATCCTGCAGACAGTTCCACAGGGAACCTGCCGTCACAGAGACGTGCAGTGTCGAGGTCCACCTGGAATCGGACATCACATCATCTCCCAGCTCCGGTCCCCTGAACAGCCTAGTTGCCTGAGGCTCACCCCTGTCAGCCGTCCCCCAGTTGACTCTGCTAAACCTCTGGTTCTCTTTCATTCACCTACAGAAGGAGGATCTGAGACCAGACGCGTCCTCCTCTCCATGGAATCAAGATCAACAAGGCGAAGACGACTTTCCTGGTTCCTGATTAACATGTTGCTGCTCTCTTCACACTCCCACTCCCTCTCCCGTCTCATCTCTCCTGGTCACTAAATCACATCCTAGTTCATGTTCTTTGATTTCTGAGGGTTTAAATAAATCAACTGATTATGAGACACATGCATGTCTGTGCAAAAGTCACCTCATTCAAAACATGTAAGTGTCCACATTAAGTATCCAGGAAACTGTGCCAGTCATAGGATGGGTGTTCATCAGAGACAATGCTTATATAGATTTGGAGACATGCTGTCAGGTATCTAGGGAAGAGAAAGAAAATAGACTAAACCATCATGGGGCAGGGTTATGGATCCTCTCACCATAAGGGCTTCTCTGGTGGCTCAGATGGTAAAGAATCTGCCTGTGATGCAGAAGACCCAGGTTCTATCCTTGGGTCAAGAAGATCCTCTGGACGAGGGGAATTCTCTCAGTTTTTCGCTACTGATGATAATGTTTGTTCTGGCTTTATCAATCATGGCTTTTATTTATGTTGAGGTATGTTCCATGTCTAAGGAGAAGGAGAAGACCAAGCAAGATGGTAGGAGGAGCGAACTCCTATTTAGAATCAAACCCCATTCCTGCCAGAGACGCTCAGAGAGCTGAAACAAACCTTGTGCACACCAGGGCCCAGGGACCGCACAGAAACTGAGAGAGAATTGTGTCTGAGTGTCTCCTGTGGAGGTATGGGTCAGACATGGTCTTCTGCAGGGACAGAGGCTCTGCGTGCAGCAGACTTGGTTATGGCATAAGCCCTCTTGGAGGAGGTTGCCATTAACCCCACGATAGAGCTGCCAGAACTTACACAAGACTGGGAAATATACTCCTAGAGGGCACAACAGAACCTCATGCACCAGGACCCAGAAGAAGAGAGCAGTGACGCCATAGGACACTGCCCCCAGACAGGCCTGTGTGTGTCTAGGAGTCTCCGGCAGAGGCATGGGTCGGCGGCAGCCTGTTTAGGGTTGGGGGCACTGAGTCTAGCAGTACATTCATGGGATCTTTTGAGAGAGACCACCATTATCTTCATTATCTCCAGCATAGTTTCAATTCAGTTCAGTTCAGTCCCTCAGCAGTGACCCCATGGAGTGCAGCACGTCAAGCTTCCTGTCCATCACCAACTCCTGGAACCTTCTCAAACTCATGTCCACTGGGTCAGTGATGCCATCCAATCATCTCATGCTCTGTTCTCCTGGTCTCTTCTTGCCTTCAATCTTTCCCAGCATCAGGGTCTTTTCCAATGAGTCAGCTCTTTGCATCAGGTGGCCAAAGGATTGGAGTTTCAGCTTCAACAACAGTTCTTCCAGTGAACATTCAGGACTGATTTCCTTGAGGATGGACTGGTTGGAACTCCTTGCAGCCCAAGGAATTCTCAACAGTCTTGTCAAACACCACAGTTCAAAAGCATCAATTCTTTGGCGCTCAGATTTCTTTATAATCCAAGTCTCACATCCACACATGACTACTGGAAAAACCATAGCTTTGACCAGATGGACCTTTGTCGCAAAGTATTGTCTCTGCTTTACAATATGCTGTCTAGGTTGCTCATAACCTTTCTTCCAAGGAGTAAGCATCTTTTAATTTCATGGCTGCAATCACCATCTGCAGTGATTTTGGAGGCCCCCAAAATAAAGTCAGCAACTGTTTCAACTGTTTCTCCATCTATTTGCCATGAAGTGATGGGACCGGATGCCATGATCTTAGTTTTCTGAATGTGGAGGTTTAAGCCAACTTTTTGACTCTCCTCTTCCACTTTCATCAAGAGGCTCTTTAGTTCTTCTTCAGTTTGTGCCATAAGTGTGCTGTAATCTGCATATCTGAGGTTATTAATACTTCTCCCAGAAATCTTGATTTCAGCTTGTGCTTCCTCCAGCCCAGCATTTCTCAAGATGTACTCTGCATATAAGCTAAACAAGCAGGGCAAAAATATACAGCCTTGACCTACTCCTTTTCCTATTTGGAACCAGGCTGTTGTTCCATGCCAGTTCTAACCGTTGCTTGCTGACCTGCATACAGATTTCTCAGGAGGCAGGTCAGGTGGTCTGGTATGCCCATCTCTTTCAGAATTTTCCACAGTGTATTGTGATCCACACAGTCAAAGGCTTTGGCATAGTCAATAAAGCAGAAATAAATGTTTTCCTGGAACTCTCTCGATTTTTCAACCATCCACTGGATGTTGGCAATTTGATCTCTGTCCTTTTCTAAAACCAGCTTGAACATCTGTAAATTCATGGTTCTCGTGTTGTTGAAATCTATCTTGGAGAATTTTGAGCATTACTTTACTAGCATGTGAAATGAGTGCAATGGTGCAGTCGTTTGAGCATTCTTTGGCACTGCCTTTTGGGGAGTGGAATGAAAACAGACCTCTTCCAGTCCTGGGGCCACTGCTGAGTTTTCCAAATTTGCTGGCATATTGAGTGTAGCACTTTCACAGTATCGTCTTTCAGGATTTGAAAGAGCTCAACCGGAATTCCATCACCTCCACCAGCTTTGTTCGTAGTGATATTTCTTAAGGCCCACTTGACTTCATATTCCAGGATGTCTGACTATAGGTGATAATCACACCATCATGAATATCTGGGCCATTAAGATCTTTTTTGTACAGTTCTTCAGTGTATTCTTGACACCTCTTCTTTGTATCATCTGCTTCTGTCAGGTCCATACCATTTCTGTCCTTTATTGAGCCCATCTTATCATGAAATGTTCTGCTGGTATCTCTAACGTTCTTAAGAAATCTCTAGTCTTTTCCACTGCATTGTTTTCCGCTATTTCTTTGCCCTGATCACTGAGGAAGGCTTTCTTATCTGTCCTTGCTATTCTTTGGAACTCTGCATTCAAATGGGTATATCTCTCCTTTTTTCCTTTGCTCTTTGCTTCTCTTCTTTTCACAGCTATTTGTAAAACCTCCTCAGATAGCAGTTTTGCTTTTTTGCATTTCTTTGGGGTCATGCTGGAAATGTGGCGAGGAGTCTAGTTATATAGTGGGACAGTGATTAATTCTTAAGACAAACAGCAGGCATCTGTGTCACAGGAAATGGTAACTGTTTGAGGTTCAGTTTACATCAAGTGAAGATCTGACACGCACACTCAACTTCTTGTTCTATATTCAGAAATTTATCTGGGTTCTGGCAGGCAAAATTCTGCCTGGTGTTTTTCAGGTAAGGGAAATGATAATGAGGAGGAAGACATGAAGAAGTTCAAGGAGCTGACAAGAGAGAAAGGAATTAAAGAACAAATCATCGTGCATATCAAAAAAGGTGGTAATGGAATTAATGTGTCTGAACCAAAAGTCAGCGTTTTGACACACACAAATATGCACATTACATTTAACTATCCAGAAACACAGACATTTTAACATGTCTTTAATAGGATAGGTGTTCCATCAGAGACAATTCAGAGGAGGAGGAGAGAGAGCGATGCCCTAAGGTGTCCAGGGGAGAACGAGAGAAAGGACTAAACCATCATGGGAGGGAGGACAGGGGGCAGGATCTTCTTACTGCAGGGGGAGGGTCAGTCAGGTTAAGAAAAAGTCCCTAGAAAGGATCTTATTCACCGAAGAAGAGGAACTTGGGTGGGACTCACCGAGCTTCACTGAAAGTATAAGAAGCCATGGGCTGTAATTGAGGGTAAATGTCTATTCTGACAGCATCAGCATTAGTGATTGAGATGAAAGACTGGCATTTCATGTTGACTAGGTCACTAGTAATGAGAGACAGGGCTTCCCAGGTGGTGCTAGTGGGGAAAAAAAAAAACCCACCTGCCAACACAGGACACATAAGAGAGGCGGGTTCAATCCCTGGGTCGGGGAGACCCCCTGAGAGAGGGCAGAGCAGCCCACTACAGTATTCTTGCCTGGAGAACGCCACTGACAGAGGAGGCTTGCAGACTCTATACTCCATGAGGTTGCAAAGAGTCACACATGACTGCACCAAAGTAGCACACTCACAAGCAATCAGAGGTAGCTCAGGAGCTGAGACTAGACCAAGTCATAGCAACAGAAGGGCAGAGTGGGCAGGAACAAAATGGCTGACAGTTCAGTTGGGAACCGGTCACAGGACCTAAAGATGATTTTCCAGCCTCTCCTGCTTCAAGAGCACTGGACACTAGTATTGGCCAGGACTGGCCACGCCCACAGTCATAGACAGAGCACACAGAGCAGCTCCCCTGGGTCCTGGGCGTGTTTACAGACTACAAGCTCTAGCAAATGCAGTCCTGGTTCCTATCCTGCCTCATTTTTCACCCTACAACCTAGAAACAGGATATATTAGGCAAGTACACATTAGTTTGCAGGAGTATCTGTCTCCTGTCTGGAAAAGGGTCCCCAACTACCGATCCATAGACCAGTCAGTACTGGTCTGTGCAAGGAGGCGTGGAGCCAAGCTGCAGGAGGTGAGCGGCAGGCAAGGATGAAGCTTCATCTGCATTGACAGCCACTCCCAATTGCTTCCCTGGGCTTCCCAGGTGGTGCGCATGGTACAGATTCCGTCTGCCAATTCAGGAGACGTAGGAGACCTGGTTTCGATCCCTGGGTCTGGAAGATTCCCTGGAGATTGGAAAGGCTACCCACTCCAATACTGTTGCCTGGGAAACCCCTTGGACAGAGGAGGCTGGTGGGCTACAGTCCGTGGGGTCGCAGACAGTCGGACACAACTGAGCGACTAACACTTTCACTTGTTGCTGTTGTTGTTTCAACATATAAAAGGTTACTTTACAAAATAAAGAAGGCACAAAGTCTTCTTACAGAAAACTGAGACTCGCCCCTCCTGAGTGCACAACCTTGGGTAAGGGCTGGCCTGGGAATCACTGCTCTTCATCTTGGCTTTGGTTTCCAACCTGGCATTAGCTGCTTGTTGCTGTTCAGTCGTTAAGTCGTCTCCGACTCTTCATAACCCCATGAACTGCGGCACGTCTGGCCTCCCTGCTCATCACCATCTCTCCTGAAGCTTGCTCAAACTCATATCCATCACGTTGGTGATGCCATCCAACCATTTCATCCTCTGTCTTCCCCTTTTTCCTCCTGCCTTCAACCTTTCCCAGCATCGGGGTCTTTTCCAAAGAGTCAGCTCTTCACATCAGGTGGCCAGAGGCCTGGAGCTGCAACTTCAGTCATTCCAGTGAACATGAGGGTTGATTTCCTTTATTACTGACTAATGCTCACCAACTACTAGAGAGGGGTGAAGCAGTGGAAACTCCGATTTGCTGTACTGAAAACAAACACGTTGATCCAGGATAATGTTCCGAGGTGGACCAACTGAAGAACCGACACAGGATTTAAAAATTTCAGTTTCAGCATGAACTGAAAACAAAGAACAAAGAGATGCCAATTGACAAATATGGGAGCCAATACAGGGACTTAGAGCCAATGGTAAACCGCAGCAAGCCACAATGGGGTTCTTCTGTCTGGAAGCTGCAGTCTGTGACATTTGGAGGAAATTTTGCCCTGTCCACATCTACCTTCAGCCGAAAAGTTTCCACAAGTATTATGAGAGTCATCCAGTACTCCAGTTTTTTGTGTGTATGTTTTTTTTTTTTTTTAACATTGACCCTGTCTTGACTATCTTTCCTTTCTTTAGGGATAGGAGGTACAACTAGTCCCAGAGTGAGGGATGTTGGTTGATGCCTGTTCCCTTCTAAACACACCCCAGGCAGTGCGCCTCGGCCTCAAGAACAAAACTCCCCAGAACATACACTGTCTTATTTATTAAACAGCTTTGGGCACTGGGGACACAGTCCTTACCCAAATCCAAAGACCATGACATGGCAGAATTCACTCATCACTGAATGAAGACTACTTGTAAGAAGAAAAAATAAAAGATGATGGGGGCAAGAAGAAAGGAGTTAGGGGATGTGGAATCTGTGACACTAAATGCAAGACCACATCCTATAGAAATCTGCAGGTTCCTAAAGGGACTATAGCAGCACGGTAATAATGAAACAGCATGGATGACCCTAGAGATGAACATGCTGACTGAATTCAGTCAGACAGAGAAAAACAGAGTTTTACATGATGCCACTATGTGTGGAATGTATTTTAACAAATGACCCCAATGAACCTATTTACCAAACAGACACAGACTCACAGACATAGAAAACCAACTTATGGTTACCAAAAGGGGGAAAGTGAAAGTCAAGGCCAAAGTCTCAGTTGTGTCTGACTCTTGGCAATCCCATGAAAATACAGTCCATGGGATTCTCCAGGCCAGAATACCGGAGTGGGTAGCCTTTCCCTTTCTCCAGGGGGGATCTTCCCCACCCAGGGATCAAACCCAGGTCTCCCACCTTCCAGGCAGATTCTTTACCAGGTGAGCCACAACTGAAGCCCAGGGTGAAAAGAGATAGGGATAAATTAGGAGTTTGGGATTAACACATACACAGCTCTACATAAAACAGATAATCAGCAAGGACTTCCTGTGAAACAGAAACAAACTCAGGGACACAGAGAACAGACTTATGGTTGCCAAAGAAGAAGTTGGGGGAAGGGTGGATTGGGAGATTGGGGTTAACAGATGCAAACTCTTGTATACAGGATGGATAAGCAACAAGGACCTACTATTCAGAACAGGGAACTCTACTCAATATCCTGTGATAAGCCATAATAAAGGAGATTACATTAAAATTTTTATATTTATACTAAAATATATTATAAATATATATTTATATACATAAATATATATATTAATATTAAATATATATTAATGCTGTGCTGTGCTACGTTGCTTCAGTCATGGGTGATTCTATGAGACCCTGTAGACTGTAGCCCGCGAGGCTCCTCTGTCCACATGATTCTCCAGGCAAGAATATTAGAGCTGGTTACCATGCCCTCCTCCGGGGGACCTTCTCAATGCAGCTATCAAACCCGGGTTTGATAAAACTACAATGAAGTATTACCTCAAACAGGTCAGAATGGCCATCATCAAAAAATCTATAAACAATCAATGCTGGAGAGGATGTGGAGAGAAGGAAACCCTTCTCCACTATTGGTGGGAAAGTGAATCGCTCCAGCCACTGCGGAGAACAGTACAGAGGTTCCTTAACAAACTAAAGACAGAACTACCGTGTGACCCAACAATCCTACTCATTGGCATATACCATGAGAAAACCGTAATTCAAAAAGACGCATGCATCCCAGTGTTGACTGAAGCACTATTCACACGAGCCAGGACATGAAAGTGATGTACATGCCTACTGACAGAAGAATGGATACAGTTGTGGTACACATATACAATGGAATATTATTCAGCCATAAAAAGGAAGAAAACTGTGCCACATGCAGAGATGTGGATAAACCTGGAGACCACCATACAGGGTAATAAAAGTCAGAAAGAGATAAACAAACATCATGTTACTAATGGACTCAGGAGGGAGGTGGGAGGGGGGTTCTGGAAGGGGAACGCATGTATACCCATGGCGGACTCATGTCAATATATGGCAAAACCAACACAATATTGTAAAGGAAAAAAAAAGTCTTTCTTGAATTTGTTTAAAAAAATAGTCTGCATCAAAAGATATATATATATATAAACAATTCAACTAAAAAAAATTAATACATATATGTGGTTTCCCTGGTAGCTCAGTTGGTCAGAATCTGCCTGCAGTGTGGGAGAACTGGGTTCACTCCCTGGGCTGGGAAGATCCCCTGCAGAATGGAAAGGCCCCCCACTCCAGTATTCTGGCCTGGAGAATCCCATGGACTGTATGGTGGCAAAGAGTCAGACACAACTGAGCAACTTTCCCTTTCAATACATGTATGGAGAATCTGAAAAAACAGACAGAGATGATCTTTTATCACAAAGCAGAAACAGTCATAGATGTAGGGAAGAAGCATGTGGACACCAAGGGGGAAGAGAGGGTGGAGTGACTGGGAGATTGGGATTGACATTTATACACTACTGATGTGTGTGTGTCTGTGCATACACGCATGCTAAGTCACTTCAGTTATGTCCAACTCTTTCAAACCCTATGGACTGTAGCCTGCTAGGCTCCTCTGTCCATGGGATTCTCTGCATTAAATATATAACTAATGAAAATATACTGGATGGGAAGGAAATCCCAAAAAGAGGGGATACACACACACACACACAGTAGGTAGGTAGTGAAAGTCACTCAGTCGTGTCCAACTCTTGCAACCCCATGGACTGTAGCCCACCAGGCTCCTCTGTCCATAGGATTCTCCAGGCAAGAATACTGGACTGGGTTGCCATTTCCTTCTCCAGGGGAATCTTCCTGACCCAGGAATTGCACCCAAGTCTCCTGCATTGCAGGCAGTTTCTTTACCAACTGAGCTATGAGAGAAGCCGAACATACACACACACACACACACACACACACACACACACACACACACAACTGATTTATTTTGCTGTACAGTAGAAACTAACGACTTTGTAAAGCAACTATACTCCAATAAACATTTAAGCAACAACAAGAAAAGCAAACAATAGGGGAATGCCTTTCATGCGTATCTAACTGAATGTAATGAGCAGTTGTATTAAAGATTAGATCTTTCAGGAGTCTTTAGAAATACAGAACAATGCAAATAAACTGCCTGTATTCTTCTCTTCGATTTACAAGGAGAGTCTTTTGTAAAAGCGATAAAAGTGCTCGCTTTGAGGAGGAAAGTGAAAGTGAAGTCACTCAGTCATGTCCGACTCTTTGCGACCCCATGGACACCAGGCTCCTCGGTCCATGGGATTTTCCAGGCAAGAGTACAGGAGTGGGTTGCCATTTCCTTCTCCAGGGGATCTTCCCGACCCAGAGACTGAACCCAGGTCTCCAGCATTGCATGCAGAAGCTTTAAGGTCTGAGCCAGAGGAAGAGGAGGTGATAAATGCTTTGTACCCATGTGGTCACTGCACTGCAGAGGAAGCACTACCTTGCCCGGCATCATTTAGGAAATCTAAAAGCTGAAGGATTTTGTCTGAACTATCACCAACAGGAAAATGGAATAGGAGTTACTCTGGGAGACTGTTCTGAGTGGCTGGTCACTGGAGCTTATGTATTAGTGAATTCGTAAAGGAAGTCATAGGATCAGCATGTTCTGTTTTTAACACAGCCCAAAACGGGAGTAGAGGACAGGGAAAGAACAAATAAAAGCAAAATGAAATCTGCTCCGGGGAAAGGCATAGGAATTTACAGACAAATGGAATTTCGATAAAGGTACCAGGGAAATTCAGTGGAAAAGAATAATCTTAGGGAGAGAAGGTGTTAGGAATATTGAATATCCATACATCAAAAAAAAATTTAAAACCATTCATTGCCCCAGAGAGATTCATAGACCTCTATGTAAGACCTAGAGCAAGAAAGACTTCAGAGGTAAAACACAGGTGGAAACTCTGTGACCAAAGAGTGGGAGGTTATTAATTAGAACATACATTCAGTGGGATGGTCATTCCATGGGAAAGGTAGGTTAGTATCCTGACCTCAATCAACACAGAAATATTTACACATTTGAGGGACACTCTCAAAAAGTACAAGAGAAGCCTGTGGCTGGAGAAGATACTTGCCCTTTTATCTCAAAAAGGACTTGTATCCAGAATACATTAACATCCTTCAGACTTTACAATAAGGAAACAAATAATCCACTGGGTAATGACCAAATGATTTACAGAGACACTTACCAAAGAAAAGAGACAAACAGGAATGAGACCAAAGAGATGCTCCACGTCCCTACGTCTTCAGGAAATGAAAGTCACAGCTGTACCTAGATACCATCACACACTTACTTTTGTGTTTAAAGCTGATCGCACTAAGTCCTGGCAAGGATCTGGAGCAACAGAAGGCGCTGCTATCTAGTAGTTCTACTCCCAAGTGTCAACCTGGGAGATAAGATGGATCATGTCCTTGCGAAGACTTGTTTCAGAACCTTTATCCATCAACCTGTATCCATTAATGGATAAAAATGGGATATAGCCAGGCTTCCCTGGTGGCTCAATGGTAAAGAATCCACCTGCCAAGAAGGAGATGCATGCTTCATCCATGGGTTGGGAAGATCCCCTGGAGGAGGAAATGGAAATCCACTCCAGTATTCTTTGCTTGGAAATCCCATGGACAGAGGAGCCTGGCAGGCTACAGTCTCTGGGCACACAAAAGAGTTGGACACAACTTAGCAGTTGAGCCCACACACATCACTGTGCCCAACCAAGATGATACTATGCAGGGGTAAATGCAAACAGAGTCTACACAAAACTATAGACAATTATTAAAATAAATACACTAAGTGAAAGAAGCCAGAAACACACACAGATCCAGATTTTTGAATATTTCTAAAGAATACATGAAACAACAGACTGGTTCCAAATCGGGAAAGGAGGACATCAAGGCTGTATATTGTCACCCTGCTTATTTACCTTATATGCAGAGGACATCATGAGAAAATGCTGGGCTGGATGAAACACAAGCTGGAATCAAGATTGCCGGGAGAAATATCAATATCCTCAGATATGCACATGACCCCACCCTTTTGGCAGAAAGGGAAGAACTAAAGAGCCTCTTGATGAGACTGAAAGAGGACAGTGGAAAAGTTGGCTTAAAATTCAACATTCAGAAAACTAAGATCATGGCATCTGGTCCCATCACTTCATGGCAAACAGTTGAGGAAACAGTGGAAACAGTGGCTGTCTTTTTATTTTTGGGCTCCAAAATCACTGCAGATGGTAACTGCAGCCATGAAATTAAAAGAAGCTTGCTCCTTGGAAGGAAAGCTATGACCAACCTAGACAGCATATTGAAAAGTAAAGACATTACTTTGTCGATAAAGGTCCGTCTAGTCAGACCTATGGTTTTTCCAGTAGTCATGTATGGAGAGTTGGACCATAAAGAAAGCTGAGTGTCAAAGAATCAATGCTTTTGAACTGTGGTGTTGGAGAAGACTCTTGAGAGGCCCTTGGACTGCAAGGAGATCCAACCAGTCCATCCTAAAGGAGATCAGTCCTGAATATTCGTTGAAGCTCCAAACCTTTGGCCACCTGATGCAAAGATGGACTCACTGGAAAAGACCCTGATCCCGGGAAAGACTGAAGGAGGGAGGAGAAGGGGACGACAGAGGATGAGATGCTTGGATGACATCAATGGCCTGATAGACATGAGTTTGAATAAGCTCCGGGGGCTGGTGATGGACAGGGAGGCCTGGCTTGCTGCAGTCCATGGGGTGGCAAAGAGTCGGAAATGACCGAGCCGCTGAAAGGAAGCTCAACTGAAAAAAGACCAACAATGAGTTGTGTCAGAAACTGAAAAGTGGGTTCCCAGAACCAGGTGGGAGATGGCTGAGAAGCAGCAGGAAGAGGGATGATCAAGGAGCCCCAGGACAGTTCTGAACTTGACAGATGTGCTCACCATGCTGACCGGGGAATAAGTTTTCACAGCTCTACTCATTCAAAGCTTATCAACTGTATGCCTGAAATAGGGGAACTTTTCTTGTATCTCAACTCAATTAGTTTAAAAAACTCATTCCAGTTCAGCTATAGAGCTTCCACTTGCAACGGTTCTGTTCCGTTTCTATATTTTTACGTCTCTAATCACTGTTCATCCACTTTCTTTTCTTGTTGTTAACATGACCATCATGAGGGTTGCTGCTCTCCTGAGAGCAAACTCTCCAAGTGAGGACAGTGTCCCGTGGTTTCTTTAATCTAGGTTCCCGGATGTGTGGATAGTTCAGGAGGCAGGTTGAAAGAACCTGGAGTTGCAGGTAAGGCAGAAACCTTACCCACTGTAGGGAGACTAGGTTATTCCCTCGAGGCAAAACAAAACGGTAGACGTGAACTTGGGAGAGATCCTTGAGGAGGGTAGGAGATAGGAATTTGCTCTTGTTCAAAATAGTTCATGACATTTAAACATAAAAGTAAAAATATAAAGAAGCTGTAGTGTACACACACACACACACACACACACAATGGAATACTACACAACCATTAAAAGTAGAAATTTTGCCATTTGCAGCAACTTGGATGGACTTTGAGGATACTAGGCTAAGTGAAATAAGTTAGACAGAGAAAGACAAATATTGTATGATACCACTTATGTGTAGAATCTAAAAAATAAAACAAACTAATACAGCGAAAAAGGAGCAACTCACAGATCCAGAGAACAAATAGGAATTATTACTACTGCGGAGAGGAAATGAAGAGAGTTAAGGTTAACAGGCGGGGAGTAAGAATTGCAAATGACTATGCATAAAACATACAATGTACAAAGATAAATTGTACATCATAGGGAATAAAGCCAGTATTCTTGAAACTATAAATGGTGTATATAAAAATTATGAATCACTATATGGTACACCTCTAACTTATACAATATTGCACATCAACTACACTTTGATTTCAAAACAAAAAATATAGACTCTTCTGAGGAATGCCCTGATGAATGATTCCTGGCAGAGACACCATCTGTGAATCTCCCTAAACTAGACAAGAGTACTATCCTCAGTTTTAGAAGAGAAGCTTAAACAGACCTCTTCAGGGTTAAAGTGATGATACAGGAGTTGTGGCTATGTGTCTTGGACTGTCTGTCCCATTTTGGAAACTGAGGATATAAAAGAATATCAATCACTGCCCTTGAAATGCCTCATATGTCCTGTGCATTCTCATTTAATCTGAAGGCAAATGTCCAGATCTACTTAAGCCTCCCTTAAAATTAATCTCTTTACAAAAGAACAGAGACTGCTAAAAAGGATCACCTGCCAACCAGGATATCAGAAGACGATGTCTATGTAACCAAGGTCTTGTGACTGACCGCTGTTTGATCATCATGGACCCTGCCAAGGAACCCATTCTATAAGAAGCGGGACCAATTTGCAACCTCTCAGACACCTGGGACACCCTCAGCTTCTCCAGAAGAAGTTTCACCAAGGTCAGCAAGATGAAGGTTGCCTTCCTGACTCTTCTCCTTGCTCTGGTTTGTGGGGCACGGGAAGCTCCAACTGAGACAGAGGTACCCAAATTCAGCAGATATGGGAGACGGTCTTGTCTCTGTCAGTGTGTGTGTGTGAGATGCTTTTGTTTCTTTATTTTTTATTGAAGGATAATTGCTTTATAGAATTTTGCTGTTTTCTGTCAAACCTTAACATGAATCAGACATAGGTATACATATGCCCCTTCCCTTTTGAACCTCCCTCCCACCTCCCTCCCCATCCCACCCCTCTAGGTTGATACAGAGCCCCTGTTTGAGTTTCCTGAGACATACAGCAAATTCCCGTTAGCTATCTGTTTTACATATGGTAATGTAAGTTTCCATGTTACTCTTTCCATACATCTCACCCTCTCCTCCCTTCTCCCCATGTCCACAAGTCTATTCTTTATGTCTGTTTCTCCACTGTTTCCCTGTAAATAAATTCTTCAGGGCCATTTTTATAGAACCCATATACATGCGTTAGAATACAATATATATCTTTCTCTGGCTCACTTCCCTCTGTAATAGGTTATAGGTTCATCCACCTCATTAGAACTGACTCAGATGTGTTCCTTTTTGTGGCTGAGTGATATTCCATCACATATATGAACCACAGCTTCCTTATCCGTTCTACTATTAATGGACATCTAGGTGGCTTCCGTGTTCTAGCTATTGTAAATAGTGCTGCAGTGAACAATGGGGTACATGTGTCTCTTTCAAATTTGGTTTCCTCAGAGTATATGCCTAGGAGTGGGATTGCTGGGTCATATGGTAGTTTTATTTCTAGTTTTTTAAGGAACCTCCATACCGTCTACCATTGTGGCTGTATCAGTTTACATTCTCACCAACAGTGCAAGAGTGCTCCCTTTTCTCCACACCCTGTCCAGCATTTATGGTTTGTAGACATTTTGATGAAGGCCATTCTGACTGGTGTGAGGTGATAACTCATTGTAGTCTGATTTGCATTTCTCTAATAATGAGCAATGTCGAGCATCTTTTCATGTGTTTGTTAGCCATCCCTATGTCTTCTTTGGAGAAACCTCTTTTTCTCACTTTTTGATTGGGTGGTTTTGTGTTTCTGGTATTGAGTTGTATGAGCTGCTTGTATATTTTGGAAATTAACCCTTTGTCAGTTGTTTCCTTTGCTATTATTTTCTCCCATTCTGAGAGTTATCTGTCCACCTTGCTTATAGTTTCCTTTCCTGTGCAAAAGCTTTTAATCAGGTCTCACTTGTTTATTTCATTTTTATTTCCACTACTCGAGGGGACAGGTCATAGAGGATCGTGCTTTGATTTATGTCATCGAGTGTTCTGCCTATGTTCTCCTCTAAGAGTTTTATAGTTTCTGGTCTTACATTTAGGTCTTTAATCCATTTTGAGTTCATCTTTGTGTGTGGTGTTAGGAGGTGTTTTAATTTCATTCTCTTACATGGAGCCATCTAGTTTTCACAGCACCATTTATTGAAGAGGCTATCTCTGCCCCATTGTATATTCTTGCCTTCTTCATCAAAAACTAAGGTACCCATAGGTGCATGGGTTTATTTCTGGGTTTTCTATCTTGTTCCACAGGTCTGTATTTCTGTTTGTGTGTCAGTACCATCGTGTCTTGATGACTGTAGCTTCGTAGTGTAGTTTGAAATCAGGAAAGTTGATTTCTCCAGTTCCATTCTTTTCTCAAGACTGCTTTGGCTATTCGGGGTCATTTGTGTTTCCATATGAATTGTGAATTTTTTTTCTCTAGTTCTGTGAAAAATGCCATTGGTGATTTGACAGGGATCACCCTGAATCTGTAGATTGCATTTGGTAGTATAGTCATTTTCATAATATTGATACTTCATACCGAGAAGCATGGAATATCTCTCCATCTGTTTATGTTGTCTTTGATTTCTTCCATTAGTGTCTTATAATTTTCTGTGTACAGTTCTTTTGTCTCCTTAGGTAAATTTATTCCTAGATATTTAATTCCTTTTGTTGCAATGGTGAATGAGATTGATTCCTTAATTTCTCTTTCTGATTTTTCATTGTTAGCATATAGAAACACAAGTGACTTTTGTGTATTGATTTTCTATCCTGCAACATTGCTAAATTCACTGAGAAGCTCTAGTAATTTTCAGATACTATCTTTAGGGTTTTCTGTGTATAGTATCATGTCATCTGCAAACAATGAGAGATTTACTTCTTCTTTTTTGATCTGGATTCCTTCTTTTCCTTTTTCTTCTCTGATTGCTGTAGCTAGGACTCCCAGAACTATGTTGAATAATAATGGTGAAAGTGGGCACTCTTGTCTTGTTCCTGAGATAGGGGGAATGGTTTCAGTTTTTCACCACTGAGAATAATGTTTGCTATAGGCTTATCATATATGGCCTTTACTATGTTGAGGTAGAGTCCTTCTACGCCCATTTCATTTTTTGAAGTTTTAATCATAAATGGGTGCTGAATTTTGTCAAAGGCTTTTTCTGCATCTATTGAGATTATTTTATGGTTTTTATCTTTCAATTTTTTTAATATGGTGTATGACATTGACTGATTTGTGTATACTGAAGAATCCTTGCATCCCTGGAATAAACCCAACTTGATCATGGTGTATGAGTTTTTGATGTGTTGCTGGATTCTGTTTGCTAAAATTTTGTTGAGGATTTTTCATCTGTGTTCCTCAGTGATACTGGCCTGTAGTTTTCTTTTGTGTTGTCTTTGTCTGGTTTTGGTATCAGGGTGATCGTGGCCTCATAGAATGAGTTTGGAAGTGTCCCTTCATCTGTAATTTTTTGAAAGAGTTTTAGAAGGATAGGCATTAGCTCTTCTCTAAATGTTTGATTAGAAGTCTCCTGTAAAGCCATCTGGTCCTGAGCTTTCGGTTTTTGGGAGACTTTTCATCACAGCTTCAGTTTCAGTGCTTGTAACTGCCTTGTTCATAGTCTCAATTTTTTTCTTGTTTGGTCTTAGAAGATTCAACTTTTTTAAGAATCTGTCCATTTCTTCCAGGCTATCTATTTTATTGCCCTATAGTTGTTCATAATAGTCTCTTATAATCCTTTGTATTTTTGCATTGTCTGTTGTAACCTCTCCTTTTTCATTTCTAAGTTTCTTGATTTGATTCTTCTCTATTTTTTTTCTTGATGAGTCTGGCTAAATCTTTGTCAATTTTCTTTGTCTTCTCAAAGAACCAGCTTTTAGTTTTATTAATCTTTACTGTTGATTCTTTCCTTTCTTTTTCATATTTCTGCTCAGATGTTTATGATTTCTTTCCTTCTACTAATTTTGGGGGTTTTTCCTTTTTTTTCCAGTTGTTTTAGGTGTAAAGTTAGGTTGTCTATTTGATATTGTTCTTGTTTCTTAAGGTAGGATTGTATTGCTAGAAACTTCCCTCTTAGAACTGCTTTAGCTGCGTCTCATAAGGTTTGAGTTGTGTTTTCACTGTCATTTGTTTCTAGAAATTTTTAAATTTCCCTTTTGATTTCAGTAACCTCTTGACTGTTTAAAAATGTGTTTAATATCCATGTATTTGTGTTTCTTACACTTTTTTCTTTTAACTGATATATAATCTCACAGCATTGTGGCTGGAGAAGACGTTTGATACAATTTCAGTTTTCTTAAATTTACTGAGGTTTGATTTGTGACCCAAGGTGTGGTCTATCCTGGAGAATGTTCTATGTGCACTTGAGAAGAAGGTGTATTCATCTTTTGGATGAATTATCCAATGTTCATCTGGACTGATTATCCTGAAAATACCAATGAGCTCTATGTCATCTAACGTATCATTTAAGAGTTGTGTTTCCTTATTAATTTTCTGTTTTGATGATCTGTCCATAGGTGTGAGTGGGGTGTTATAGTCTCCTATTATTGTATTGTTTTCAATTTCTCCTTTGGTATCTGTTACTGTTTGTCTTATGTACTGAGGTGCTCCTGTGTTGGGTGCATAGATATTTACAATTGTTATGTCTTTCTCTTGGATTGATCCCTTGATCTTTATGTAGTGTCCTTCCTTATCTCTTGTAATCTTTTTTTATTTTCAGGTCTACTTTGTCTGATATGAGGATGGCTACTCCAGCTTTCTTTTCTTCCAATTGGCATGGAATGCATTTTTCCATCCTCTTACTTTCAGCCTATATATGTCTTGAGGTCTCAAGTGGGTTTCCTGTAGACAGGATGTATATGGTTCTTGTTTTTGTCTCCATTCAGCCAGTCTGTGTCTTCTGGTTGGAGCATTTAATCCATTTATATTTAAAGTAATTACTGATACTATGTTCCTGTTGCCATTTTCTTAATTGTTTGGGGTTGATTTTGTAGATCTTTTTTCTTCTGTTGAATTTCTTGACTATATCTATGACCAGATTATATAGATAAACCATAGACCACCTATCTACATGAGCACAATACAACCCTCTGTCTTTATGCCCTTTGTATTTTTTTTTCATCTTATTTGTCTGTAGGTGAAAAAAACGAAAAATATGGTATCATTCAGAGACCTATGAACCGTCATGGTCTTTCCTGGCACTGTTTTACCTATTTTTAAAAACTCTTGAATTCTATGCTTTCTGCTCAAATATGAACCATACTTTCATTTCATGTAATTCAGCAAGGTAGGGAGCATAATCTTACTCTTAATAAGACTGAATTTACTTCTCTTCTGAGGTAAATGCAGAAGCAAAGATGGTACTGTGTATTGATGAAAAGCAAGTAAAGAGACCAAATGACACTATGAAGGATTTCCTTCTCAGATTACAGGCGACTGGCGCACCATTTACCTTGCCACGGATAACCAGGAGAAGATTGAGGAAGGAGGCCCACTGAGGGTGTATTTCCGTCACTTTGAATGTATCGACAACTGCGAGCGACTCTCCGTCACTTTTAATCTGAAGTAAGCTCAATCTGCCTAAACCGTGAACAAGGAGACTGTTGACTTCTGACACGGGGTCAGTCTCCAAAGTGCAGGAAAGGTGTGAGTCATGGCTGTGAGGGCATGAACTGTGAAATCTATTCATGGGAGGGTGAGCTCAAGTGCTGGATGGCGAGGAAGGAACGTCTCTTTGTTTGTTTTACAGGGTTTACATTAACTGCACATTAATGACAGTAGAGGCAGACAGAAGAGAAGGAAATGTTTATGTCGCAAACTGTGAGTATGCACGCTCTGCCGATGTGTGTGTCTTCCCAGGTTTGCTAGTCACTGAGTTGTGTCCAACTCTTTGCTACACCATGGACTGCACAGCACCAGACTCCCCATCTGTTACTAGAACCTGGAGCTCACTCAAACTCATGTCTACGGAGTCATTGATGCCATCTGACAATCTTATCCTCTGTCTCCCCTTCTGCAGCCCTCAGCCTTTCTCAGCAACAGGGGTTTTTCGAGTTAGTTGGCTCTTCTCAGCAGGTGGCCAAAGTATTGGAACTTCATTTCACCATCAGTTTTTCCAATGAACATTCAGGGTTGATTTCCTCTAAGAATAACTGGTTTGATTTCCTTGCTGTCCAATGGAGTGGGTAGACATTTCCTTCTCCAGAGTATCTTTCCCACCCAAGGAAAGAACCTGGGTCTCCAGCATTGCAGGCAGATTCCTTACCATCTGAGCCACCAGGGAAGGACAAAATCACAGAATGTGTTCAGACTGATAGTCTTGACTCAATCCAAGACAACTAGATGTCTGGAATTTTGAACTATTTCCTCTGCTCATTACAAAAGCAACCTTACAAATGACACTTAATTGTCCGGGAATTAATTCTGTACCAGAAAATCAAGATCAGGTCCAGTCTGGAAGGTGCCATTGATGGCATCTGAGAAGAAGCCCCAGAACCTGGATTCCCCATGTTCCTCAGACATGGGGAAGTGTTTAAAGCTACTTAAGATCACGACAATCCTTTTCAAAAAAAAAAATTCTATCTCTGATTTGACAATGTATGTGTGCTCACTCAGTCTTGTGCGACTCTTAGCAACCCCATGGACTGTCATCTGCCAGGCTCCTCTGTCCATGGGATTCTCCAGGCAAGGATACTGGAGTGGGTTGCCATTTCCTCCTCCAGGGGAATCTTCCCAATCCAGGGACTAAATCCACATCTCCGGCATCTCCAGCACTGGCAGGCAGATTGTTTACAGTGGAGCCCCCTAAGAAGCCTTGTATTTAAGCTTACAAGATCAAATTTGCTTCACCTGAGGAAATTCTTTTAAGTATTAAAAATTCTTTATTAGCATGTTTAAGCAGTAGAAACTGATTGATTTAAATCCCATAGATAAGGATGACATTAGGTAAAATATCAGGAAAATTTCAAACTAATCTTTTTGTCCTTTGAAAGGAAAGGAGGACTGCCACAAACTTCTATCTCTAGAGCTTACAATACTGGAAATAATTATCAAATACCAATTCTGTAGTAATGAGTGACTAATGTCCACATATTTGATTTCCAAGGAGAAAATGTAAAATGGAGCATTCTAATTTGGTCGTCTGCATTTTTTTTTAATTTCCAAAATGGCAATGCAGCCATGGGAACTAAATAAGAATCATTTCAGAAAATATATCTCCAACATTTTGCAATTGCCTTATTTCTTCCCATTTTATAACCTCTGGTACTAGTAAACAACTTTGGTTTAACTTAACTTTTATTTTAATTTGATGTTCAGTTCAGTTGCTCAATTGTGTCCGACTCTTTGCAACCCCATGGACTACAGCAGGCCAGTAATCCCTGTCCATCACCAACTCCCAGAACTTACTCAAACTCATATCCACTGAGTGGGTGATGCAATCCAACCATCTCATCCTCTGTCATCCCCTTCTCCAGCCTTTAATCTTTCCCAGCATCAGGGTCTTTTCAAATGAGTCAGTTCTTCCCATCAGGTGGCCAAAGGTTTGGAGCTTCAACGAATATTTAGGACTGATCTTCTTTAGGATGGACTGGATGGATCTCCTTGCTCTCCAAGGGACTCTCAAGAGTCTTCTCCAACACCACAGTTCAAAAGCATCAATTCTTTCGTACTCAGCTGTCATTATAGCCCAACTCTCACATCTATACATGACTACTGGAGAAACCATAGCTTTGATTAGATGGACCCTTGTTGGCAAAGTAAAGTCTCTGCTTTTTCATATGCTGTTTAGGTTGCTCATAAATTTTCTTCCAAGGAGCAAGTGCCTTTTAACTTAATGGCTATAGTCACCATCTGCAGTGACTGGGGAGCCCCCAAAATAAAATCTGTCACTGTTTTCATTGTTTCCCCAACTATTTGCCATGAAGTGACGGAACCTGATTCCATGGCCTTAGTTTTCTGAATGTTGAGTTTTAAGCCAACTTCTTCACTCTCCACTTTCAGTTTTATCAAGAGGCTCTTTAGTTCTTCAGTTTCTGCCATAAGGGTGGTGTCATCTGCATATCTGAGGCTACTGACATTTCTCCAAGCAATCTTGATTCCAGCTTATGCTTCATCCAGTCCAGCATTTCTCATGATGCATGCTGCATTTAAATTAAATAAGTAGGGTGACGATATACAGCCTTGATGTACTCCTTTCTCAATATGGAACCAGTCTGTTGTTTCATATCCCGCTCTATCTGTTGCATCTTTACCTCCCTACAGACTTCTCAAGAGGCAGTTCAGATGGTCTGGCTAAGAATTTTCGACAGTTTGTTGTGATCCACACAAAGGCTTTGGGAGAGTCAATAAAGCAGAAGTAGATGTTTTTCTGGAACTTGCTTGCTCTTTCAATGATCCAGCGAATGTTGGTATTTGATCTCTGGTTCCTTTGCCTTTCCTAAATCCACCTTGAACATCTGGAAGTTCACAGCTCATGTACTGTTAAAGCCTCGCTTGGAGAATGTTGAGCATTACTTTGCTAGCATGTGAGATGAGTACAATTCTGCCGTAGTCTGAGCATTCTTTGGCATCGCCTTTCTTAGGGAGTAGAATGAAAACTGACATTTTCCAGTGCTGTGGCCACTGTTGAGTTTTCCAAATTTTCTGGCATATTGAGTGCAGCACTTTCACAGCATCATCTTTTAGGGTTTGAAATCATTCAACTGAAATCCCATCACCTCCACTAGCTTTGCTTGTAGTGATGTTTCCTAAGGCCCACTTGACTTTGCATTCTAGGATGTCCTGCTGTAGGTGAGTGATCACACCATTGTAATTATCTGGGTCATGAAGGTATTTTTCTATAGTTCTGTGTATTCTTGCCACCTCTTCTTAACATCTTCTGCTTCTGTTAGGTCCATGCCATTCCTGTCCTTTATTGAGTCCATCTTGTATGAAACAGAGGGAACAGTGTCAGACTTATTTTGGGGGGCTCCAAAATCACTGAAGATGGTGATTGCAGCCATGAAATTAAACGACGCTTGCTCCTTGGAAGGAAAGTTATGGTCAACCTAGACAGCATATTGAAAAGCAGAGACATTACTTTGCCAACAAAGGTCTGTATAGTCAAGGCTATGGTTTTTCCAGTACTCACGTATGGATGTGAGAGTTGGACTGTGAAGAAAGCTGAGCACCAAAGAATTGATGCTTCTGAAGTGTGAATTGATGCTTCTGAACTGAGAGTCCCTTGGACTGCAAGAAGATCCAACTAGTCCATCCTAAAGGAGATCAGTCCTGGGTGTTCATTGGAAGGACTGATGTTGAAGCTGAAACTCCAATACTTTGGCCACCTCATGCGAAGACTTGACTCATTGGAAAAGACCCTGATGCTGGGAAGGATTGGGGGCAGGAGGAGAAGGGGACGACAGAGGATAAGATGGCTGGATGGCATCACTGACTCTATGGACATGAGTTTGGGTAAACTTCAAGAGTTGGTGATGGACAGGAAGGCCTGGAGTGCTGCGATTCATGGGGTTGCAAAGAGTCGGACATGATTGAGCGACTGAGCTGAGCTGAGCTGTATACAATGTCCCCATGGTATCTCTAATTTCCTTGAAGAGATCTCTATTCTTTCTCATTCTATTGTTTTCCTCTATTTCATTGCACTGATCACTGAGGAAGGCTTTCTTGTCTCTCCTTGCTGTTCTTTGGAGCTCTGCATTCAATTGGGTATATCTTTCCTTTTCACCTATACCTTTAGCTTCTCTTTTCTACTCAGCTATTTATAAGGCCTCCTCAGACAGCCATTTTGCCTTCTTGCATTTCTTTTTCTTCAGGATGATCTTGATCCCTGCCTCCTATGCAATGGCAAGAACCTCTGTCCATCATTCTTCAGGCACTTTGCCTATCAGATATTGCCCCTTGAATCTATTTGTCACTCCAACTATATAATCGGAAGGGGTTTGATTTAGGTCATACCTAAATGGTCTCCTGTTTTTCCCTACTTTCTTCCATTTAAGTCTGAATTTGGCAATAAGGTTTTCATGATCTGAGCCATAGGCAGCCCCAAGTTTTGCTTTTGGTGACTGTATAGAGCTTCTTCATCTTTGGCTGCAAAGAATATAATGAATTTGATTTCAGTGTTGACCATCTGGTGATCTCCATGAGTCTTCTCTTGTGTTGTTTCAGGAGAGTGTTGGCTATGACCAGTGCGTCCTCTTGGCAAAAGTCTATTAGCTTTTGCCCTGCTTTATTATGTACTCCAAAGCCAAATGTACCCGTTACTCCAGGTATCTCTTGACTTCCTACTTTTGCATTCCCGTCCCCTATAATGAAAAGATAGTTTTTTAGGGTGTTAGTTATAGAAGGTCTTGTAAGTATTCATAGAACTGTTCAATGTCATGATCTTCAACATTACTGGTCAGGGCATAGACTTGGATTACTGTGATACCGAGCAGTTTGCCTTGGGAATGAACCTGCATCCAAATACTGCATTCTGGACTCTTGTTAACTATGATGGCTACTCCATTTTTCTCAGGGATTCTTACCCACAGTAGTAGATGTAATGGTCATCTGAGTTAAATTATGAGTTGATATGATGTCCATAGATTTGCAGAATTACTTTTTAAATCATGGCTCTACTTAAGAACTCAATCACAAAATTCCTGAAAATTCAACTGTCAGCTCTTAGGAGCTGGTATGAGGTCGCTGATGTCCACCTCCTAGTACAATTGTGAGAAGTAGCTTTGCTATCATTCATAGACTGTACGGTCTAGAAGACTGGAAGTTTTGGCTGTCTTAGCAAGAGGGGTCTTGAGAAAGCTTTCCTAGTTTACTACCTGTCTTAACTGATTCTAACAACACACCAACAGAAATGTCAGTGAGAAAGATCATCATCGGAGGGAAGACTAATCATAGCTTGTGAAGAATAGGACATGTTCAATTGAAAAGGAAAGTAGTGAATCGTATTAAGGTTTGAATTTGTTTTCTGTTACAGACATGGGTGAAAATGCTTTTGAACTGATTCATGTATCAGAAAACACAATGCTATTCTCTAGTGAAAACTTTGATGGAGTAAAGAAGACAAAAGTGAATTATGCCCTCGGTAGGTACCATAGCTTGTTCTATGGAAACTAGTCATCTTCATATTATCGGTATAACAGAAGTGCATACAGATGTTATATTTTATTAAACACACTGAAGCAGACGTGTTCCCATGGGAGAACTCAGGCTTCATGCAACATGAGTTAGGGCAGAGGAAATGTGGTCTACTAAGAAACTGAACAAGTGGATTCACTGACCATTCTATGGTGTGGCTTTTTAAAGAGTTAGATACACTTATCCTGGAGGTGCAATGAAATATTCCAGGATGGTCCATGGGTTTCTTGTCAAATATCGCATATTGGAGTTGCCAGATTCTGACACCAAAGTGAACCAAAGTCGGAATTTGCGTTTAGCAGACTCCCAATTCCCGATCATGAATGCATTCATCTCCACCATAGATGCTTTATTCTTCTTTTTTTAATTTTCTTTACTTTATTGTGTTGGTTTTGCCATACATTGACATGAATCTGCCATGGGTAAGATGCTTTATTCTTGATCACAATTGTTAAAATAAATCCTGAGACCGGAACTCAAAGCTCTTCAAATAGCCACTCGATCATATTGAATCCTTCGGAGGCATTTGGTCCGTCATGTCAATCACTCTGCCATCTGGACAACCCCATGGGGCCACTGCTAAGTCCCTTTATCCTTTATGTTATTACATGTGCACTGGGGGTGGGGCGGGGTTGTGTCTGCTCCCTGAGAATGACGAACTTGAGTTTTTCTCTCAGTAGCATGTGTGATGGAACTAGTGTGCCTGGTGAAAGGTTCACATCACTTCCCCCTCACCATCTGAATATTGTCATTCAGTCACTACGTCCTGCCTGACTCTTTGTGACCCCATCCTCTCCAGTACACAAGACTCCTCTGTCCTCCACCCTCTCCCAGAGTTTGCTCAAAATCATGTCCACTGAGTCCATGATGCTATGGAACCCACCACATTTGACTGGAGTTCATGAAAACCCCAGGGATGGAACTCTAGGATGTAGACAAAGTGGACAGCAAGAGCTAGAGTTGGGAGGGATTCCAAGTCTCGAGCCTCACTGTGACCTTCTTGTACGTACCACTAGAGACAGGCTGACTTGGGGCTGCTTAAGCTCACAGGTGAGTGGTCTGTAAGTCTCTCAGTAGTTGTGCAAACTGCAGTGCGGTAACATGTTAACTACATGGACTCTATCTCATGGACCCACCCGAAGTGCTCGGACACCTCTGTAGAAAATTACCAGGGGAACAGGGTTTAAGTGATGCAGGAGGGCCCTGGTGACAATGAGACTCACCGATCACTACAGGTACGAGCCAGGTGACGTTCTGTACCCTACGAAGGATTCTAACGCATGCTTCTTCTGCTCTGTTTGCTATAAAATCCAGGCAAAGGAGACAGTTTGACCGAAGAAGATTTTCAGAAGTTCCAGGAAGTGAACAGTGAAAGGGGGATTCCAAATGAAAATATAGTTGATGCCACCAAAACAGGTAAAGCCCCAGAGGACAACAGGGATCAGAAATGAAAATATATCATGAGGATACTTGATTCAAATTTGGTGTTCACTCATTCATCTTTTATAAAGGCTGTTATGAAATATTATTTGAAATAGAGACAAATCAATGGTCATTTCCCCCCGTTTTCATTCTCTTTCACAGACGACTGTCCTCTATAAGAACTGAGAACATCCATTGGGTGAGTAGAAAAATGATACCTAACAACGCTGAGTATTTTTTAGCAGGTCAAGACTTCCCCCCTGCCCCACAGCGGGGCATACTGCTTTAAGAATGAGATATACACACAGTGATCTATTACTCAAATGTAACGAAGACTGAAATAATGCCAATTGCAACAACATGGATGGACCGAGAGATGATCAGATTAAGTGAAATATATCACAGAGAGGAAGTCAAATATCATAGGAATTCCCTTACATGTGGAATATAAAATATGATGCAAATAGTTACAAACAGAAACTCACAGACACAGTAAACAAACTTATTGTTACCAAACAGAAACGTGAGGGGAGGGGAGGGATAAATATAGGAGTTTGGGATTAAGAGATACCTACTACCAAACATAAAATAAATAACTAGAATCTGCTGTAGAGCACAGAAATCTATACTCAATGTCTTGTAATAACTTATAAAGACAAAAAATCGATAAAAGTATTATTTACCTACATATGTGTGTAACTGAGGGCTTCCCTGGTAGCTCAGTATAAAGAATCCCCCTGCCAATGCAGGAGATGTGGATTCAGTCCCTTGGTCGGGAAGATCCCCTGGAGAAGGAAACGGCCACCCACTCCTGTATGTTTGCCTGGAGAATCTCAGGGATAGAGGAGTCTGGCGGGCTCCAGTCCATAGGAAACAAAAGAGCGGGAGATAACTTAGCGACAAAACAACAAGAAATGCATAAAGGGATCACTTGGCCGTATACCTGAAACTAACACCACATTGCAAATCAACCACATTTGAGTGTCAGTTCGGTTCCGTCTCTCAGTCACGACCAACTCCTTCTGACCCCGTGGACTGCAGCAGGCCAGGCTTCCCTGTCCATCACCAACTCCAAAACCTTGCTCAAACGCACGTCCATTGAGTTGGTGATGCCATCCAAACATCTCCTCCTCTGTTCACTAAAGACTGAGTTCGAAAAGAATAGGATAACAAAACACTCCACCTTGCCAGGTGGCAAAGGCCGGGGCTTCCGTAACTGTTTGGATTTAACTGTCCAAACAATCACACTGGTCTAGCCTCCACAGAGAGATGCTTTGAAGACACGGGAGGAGACTGTGTGAAGCCCTGAGCGGTGAGATATGATGATCGCTGGGGAATCCCACAGTGACTGAAGGACCCTGCAGCCTCAACACGTGCATGATGATAAATAAGACTGCAGAAGATGTACGTGACACAGGTTACATCATGTGTGCTCCCCCACATCTTGGACCTGTGAACATGGGATTTAGTAACTCCCAAATAAGAGTCGATATGGCACTGCTGACAGTTAGTTTCTCCTGGTGGTAGTTCTATGCAATCCCACATGGGCACACACACAGAGGGACTTCTAGCCACTGCTTCCGCTTTTTCTTTCATGCTCTGACCAATATCATGTTAACCCTAATCAGCTCAACAATGTTTTACATTTTTTCCCCCATGTTTAAAGAAGAAAAGGAAGCAACAATATGGGAAGGATCATCATCAATAATGTGTCATGATGACCCATATGAAGATAAAAGACCTTTTCCTTGAAATCATCATTTCTTCTTTCTCATGAATTTATGATCCTGGACCCATGGCTTTCTTGCCATGAATCCCTTCTGCTCTGGTTGATGTCACTGAATTTCTAAACTTGTTCAATAAACTGATTAATGCATAAATGAGTCAGTGAAGAAACATGTCATGTTTGCAAACGCACAATACATGTAAACGTAACTATGCCGGGAATTGAGTAAAGAATGTGGCAGGAGGGGAACTCTGTTTGGGACACATGGTGTGAATCCTGCACGGTGCTGGCGAGAGGGCAGAATAAATCGTAGACGGTAGTTTTATATTTTGATAAAACATTGCCCCGGGCTTCCCTGGGGGCTCGGGCCATAAAGAATACACCTGGAATGAGAGAGACCCAGATTCGATCCCTGAGTCAGGAAGATCCCCTGGAGAAGGGAATGGCAACCCACTCCAGGAGTCTTGCCTGGAGAATCCCATGGACAGAGGAGCCTGGTGGGCTATAATCCATGGGGGTCACAAAGAGTTGGACACAACGGAGTGACTAACTTTTGACACGAAGTTCCCACCAGATGTCAATGAGAGATGGGACTGGTTAGTCAGACAAGTTCAAAGTACCATTCTGTGCTTGGGACGACAGTCCATGGGGTCGCAAAGACTGCGCACACACATATACAAATATCAAGACATACAGTGCAACATAACTAGTGCTGTGACTTAGAGAAAGCTTCAACTGATATACTCTCTCCACACCTCATCTACTCCCGGTTTTTTCCTGAAAATGAGAGAGATCATTTCCCTTCAACTATAATGAAAGTGAAAGTCACTCAGTCGTGTCCCACTCTTTGCAACCCCATGGACTATACAGTCCATGGAATTCTCCAGGCCAGAATACTGGAGTGGGGAGCCTTTCCCCTCTCCAAGCAGTCTTTCCAACCTAGGGATCAAACCCAGGAATCCCGCACTGTGGGCAGATCCTTTATTGTCTGAGCCATGAGGGAAGCCCAAGAATACTGGAATGGATAGCCTATCCCTTCTCTGGCAGATCTTCTTGACCCAGGAATCGTACCGAGGTCTCCTGTATTGAAGGCAGATTCTTTACTGACTGAGCTATCAGGGAAGCTCCTGTGGACTCCAGTGACCAGCCATTAAAGATGAGCAAGTAGCTGAAGTCTGAAAAGTTTAAGTTGGAGGAAGACAATGCAGATGCAAGATGAAGAACTTGAGGCTATAACGCACAAACCTCCAATACTTACAGAATCCAGTACAACTACGAGACCACAGCACCAGGGTACACACAGGAAACCAGGACCTATTTTAGGTAGACAGAATTCCCAAGTACCTACCAGTAATGAACAATACACTTGGCTTGCAGGAGGTCCTCACTTTCTTAACAAAAATTCACCAATGGGAAGGTCTACTGAGTGGTTGCAGGGGACAAAAACCCCGAGCTTGTTATAGGACTTCTGGAAAGACTGAAAGAGGAACTTGGAAAATTCTCTCCTCCAACAACCAAGACAACTATGAAGCTCACACAACTATGACGTGATTAAAGACAACTATTTTAGAGTTCTCGAAATGACTTTAAAGGTGTATAACAAGAAGGGCTTCAAGGTGGCTCAGCTGGTAAAGAATCCGCCTCCAAAGCAGGAGACATGGGTTCGATCCCTGGGTTGGGAAGATCCTTTGGAGAAGGGAATGGCAACCTGCTCCTGTGTTTTTGCCCAGAGCATCCCATGGACAGAGGAGCCAGGTGGGCTACAGGCTACGTGTTCACAAGAGTAGACAGGTAGACTTGACTTAGTGACTAAACAAGAGCAATCTTCAGTTCCAGGGTCCCTTTCTTCCCATTTTTTTTTTTTTACTTTACAATATTGTATTGGTTTTGTCATACGTTGACATAAATCCACCATGGGTATACATGTGCTCCCATTCCAAGAGCCCCCTCCCACCTCCCTCCCAATTCCATCCCTCTGGGTCATCCCAGTGCACCAGCCCTGAGCACCCTGTATCATGCATTCATTGCTGGCGATTCATTTCATATATGATAATTTACATGCTTCAATGCCATTCTCCCACATCATCCCGCCCTCACCCTCTTCCACAGGGTACAAAAGACTGTTCTATACATCTGTGTCTCTTTTGCGATCTCGCATGTAGGGTTATCATTACCATCTTTCTAAATTCCATATATACGCATTAGTATACCGTATTTTTGTTTTTCTTTCTGGCTTACTTCACTCTGGATAATAGGCTCCAGTTTCATCCACCTCATTAGAACTGATTCAAATGTATTCTTTTTAATGGCTGAGTAATATTCCATTGTGTATATGTACCACAGCTTTCTTATCCATTCGTCTGTTGATGGACATCTAGGTTGGTTCCATGTCCTGGCTATTGTAAACAATGCTGTGATGAACACTGGGGTACATGTGTCTCCTTCAGTTCTGGTTTCCTCGGTGTGTATGCCCAGCAGTGGGATTGCTGGGTCATATGGCAGTTCTATTTCCAGTGTTTTTAAGGAATCTCCATACTGTTCTCCATAGTGTCTGTACTAGCTTGCATTCCCACCCACAGTGTAAGAGGGTTCCCTTTTCTTCACAGCCTCTCCAGCATTTATTGCTTATACACTTTTGCATAGTAGCCATTTTGACTGGTGTGAAATGATACCTCATTGTGGTTTTGATTTGCATTTTCCTGATAATGAGTGACGTTGAGCATCTTTGCATGTGTTTGTTAGCCATCTGTATGTCTTCTTTGGAGAAATGTCTGTTTAGTTCTTTGGCCCACTTTTTGATTGGGTCCTTCATTTTTCTGGACTTGAGCTGCAGGAGTTGCTTGTATATTTTTGAGATTAATTCTTTGTCCATTGCTTTGTTTGCTATTATTTTCTCCCATTCTGAAGGCTGCCTTTTCACCTTGCTTATAGTTTCCTTCATTATGCAGAAGCTTTTAATTTTAATTAGGTCCCATTTGTTTATTTGTGCTTTTATTTCCAATATTCTGGGGGGTGGGTCATAGAGGATTCTGCTATGGTTTATGCCAGAGATTGTTTTGCCTATGTTTTCTTCTAGGAGTTTTATAGTTTTCGGTCTTACATTTAGATCTTTAATTCATTTTGAGTTAATTTTTGTGCATGGTGTTAGAAAGTGTTCTAGTTTCATTCTTTCACAAGTGGTTGACCAGTTTTCCCAGCACCACTTGTTAAAGAGATTGTCTTTTCTCCATTGTATATTCTTGCCTCCTTTGTCAAAAAGAAGGTGTCCATAGGTGCATGGATTTATCTCTGGGCCTTCTATTTTGTTCCATTGATCTATATTCCTGTCTTTGTGCCAGTATCATACTGTCTTGATGACTGTGGCTTTGTAGTATAGACTGAAGTCAGAGAGGTTGATTCCTCCAGTTCCATTCTTCTTTCTCAAGATTGCTTTGGCTATTCGAGGTTTTTTGTATTTCCATACAAATTGTGAAATCATTTGTTCTAGTTCTCTGAAAAAGACTGCTGGTAGCTTGATAGGAATTCCATTGAGTCTACAGATTGCTCTGGGTAGTATACTCATTTTCACTATATTGATACTTCCAATCCATGAACACGGTATATCTCTCCATCTATTTGTGTCCACTTTGATTCCTTGCATCAGTGTTTTATAGTTGTCTTATATATAGGTCTTTTCTTTCTTTAGGTAGATATAGTCTTAAGTATTTTATTCTTTTTGTTGCGATGGTGAATGGAATTATTTCCTCAATTTCTCTTTCTGTTTTCTCATTGTTATATATATAGGAATGCAAGGGATTTCTGTGTGTTGATTTTATATCCTGCAGCTTTACTATAATCATTGATTAGCTCTATAAATTTTCTGGTGGAGTCTTTAGGGTTTTCTATGTAGAGGATCATGTCATCTGCAAACAATGAGAGTTTTACTTCTTTTCCAATCTGCATTCCTTTTATTTCTTTTTCTGCTCTGACTGCTGCGTCCAGAACTTCCAGAACTATGCATAATAGTAGTGGTGAGAGTGGGCACCGTTGTCTTGTTTCTGACTTTAGGGGAAATGCTTTCAGTTTTTCACCATTGAGGATAATGTTTGCTGTGGGTTTGTCATATATAGCTTTTATTATGTTGAGGTATGGTCCTTCTATTCTTGCTTTTTGGAGGGTTTTTATCATAAATGAATGTTGGATTTTGTTAAACGCTTTCTCTGCATCTATTGAAATAATCATGTGGTTTTTATTTTTCAATTTGGTAATGTGGTGTACTACACTGATTTGTGGATATTGAAGAATCCTTACATCCCTGGGATAAAGCCTAGTTGGTCATGATGCATGATCTTTTTAATGTGTTGTTGGATTCCATTTGCTAGAATTTTGTTCAGGATTTTTGCATCTATGTTCATCAGTGATATTGGCCTGTAGTTTTCTTTTTTTTTGCAGTATCTTTGTCAGGTTTTGGTATTGGGGTGATGGTGGCCTCATAGAATGAGTTTGGAAGTTTACCTTTCTCTGCAATTTTCTAGAAGAGTTTGAGTAGGATAGGTGTTAGTTCTTCTCTAAATTTTGGGTAGAATTTAGCTGTGAAGCCATCTGGTCCTGGAGTTTTGTTTGTTGGAAAATTTCTGATTACAGTTTCAATTTCCGTGCTTGTGATGGGTTTGTTAAGACTATCTATTTCTTCCTGGTTTAGTTTTGGAAAGTTGTACTTTTCTAAGAATTTGTCCATTTCTTCCAAGTTTTCCATTTCACTGGCATATAGTTATGGATAATAGTCTCTTATGATCCTTTGTATTTCTTTGTTATCTGTTGTGATTTCTCCATTTTCATTTCTAATTTTGTTGATTTGATTCTTCTCCCTTTGCTTCTTGATGGGTCTGGCTTATGGTCTGTTGATTGTATTTATCTTCTCAAAGAACCAGCTTTTGGCTTTGTTGATTTTTGCTATGGTCTCTTTTGTTTCTTTTGCATTTATTTCTGCCCTGATTTTCTTGAGGCGAGTTCTTGGAACTGTGACAGCGTGTGTCCTGGCTACAGTCATCATGTAGCTAACTTCTCCACCTGCTGGAGGTTTCAGTATCTGTAAGACAGCTCACAGGACAGGGCTCAGAATATTGTCTCTAGCGCTTCAGGAAGAACTAAAGGGCCTTGATACTGTTTATTGACTATGCTATTACTGTTTAGAACTGTTGGACTGTTTGCCTTTGTCTGCATGTTCTAACTTCTCTGATTAAACTGATTCTTTGGGCAAAGTTTTTCCACAGACCAAAGGCAGGTGGAGGACGTGAGGGGCAAGGACCGCAGGGTCCTGCTCTGTTTCAGTATGATACCTGCGAAGGGGATTTTGTGCACTAAGGGATGCCAGGCATTCTGATGAGAATATAAGCAGTTCTGTTTATAGTAAGTAAGATCTCCAAACGTCATGATCAAGTGGACTATAAGGTGTTTGTAGAGAAACCCGAATAATAACACCAAAGTAAAAAAAAAAAAAAAATACACGTAGATCAGTCTTCCTTTGAAAATCCAAAATGACAATTTCTGCCATTTTCTTTATCACACTGTTCATTTATACTTAATGCAGTTCATTGCATGGCTGGGTTTAAGTCTGGCATTTCTCAGGTCTCTTGATTGCCTGTTGGTTCTCCTCTTGCATCCCATGGATTTCATTTCCCTGCAGACATCTACCTTAGGTCTTTCAGATGATTCTATATCAATTATATGTCATGTATATACTCTGTATATAATACATTATATCTATAATAAATTATATGTATAATAATTATATAAAATAAATTAAACATACATTAAATTATATACATATCATGTATTAACTAATTATACTTAATTATATTAAAGTATCAAGTACATTTCATGGTTTGAAATTGCCTGTACATGTCAGGGGGGTCCCAACTCTTGAATAAACTCTTTTGACTTAATAGCACTATAATTTATGGAGTTACAATGAGGAAAATAGTGTGTATGTCTGTGTGTGTCTGGGTCTGCATGTTTCTGTTTGTGTGTGTCTCTGTGTGTGTCTGTATGTGTCTGTGTGTATATGTTTCTGTTTCTGTGTGTCTGCATGTCTGTGTGTGTCTCTATATGTGTGTATGTCTGTGTGTGTGTCTGTGTATCTGTGTCTGTGTGTGTGTGTCTGTATTTGTCTTGTGTCTGTGTGTGCATGTGTCTGAGTGTTTGTGTGTGTATATGAGTGTGTGTGTCTGTGTGTGTCTCTGTGTCTGTGTGCATGTGTCTGTGTGTGTGTGTATCTGAGGGTGTTTGTGTGTGTGTCTATGTGTGTCTCTGTGTCTGTGTGCGCGTGTGTCCATGTGTGTGTCTGTGGGTGTGTGTCTGAGGGTGTGTGTTTGTGGCTATGAGCGTGTGTGTCTCTGTTTCTGTGTGTGTGTGTGTCCGTGTGTGTGTGTTTGTGTCTGTTTATGTGTGTGTCTATGAGTATGTGTCTCTGTGTCTGTGTGCGTGTGTCCTCGTCTGTGTTTGTGTGTCTGTTTATGTGTGTCTATGAGTGTGTGTGTCTGAGTGTGTGCCTGTGTGTGTCTGTTTGGGTGTCTATGAGTGTGTGTCTCTGTGTCTGTGTGT
>ML664230.1:3568272-3616703 GCA_007570785.1 Antilocapra americana | reverse complement strand
TGTGAGGGTGTGTTTGTGTGTGTGTCTGTGTGTGTCTCTTTTTCTGTGTGTGTCTCTGTGTCTGTGTGTGCATGTGTCCATGTGTGTGTCTGAGGGTGTGTTTGTGTGTGTGTCTGTGTGTGTCTCTTTTTCTGTGTGTGTCTCTGTGTCTGTGTGTGCATGTGTCCGTGTGTGTGTCTGTGTGTGTCTGAGGGTGTGTGTGTGTCTATGAATGTGTATGTCTCTGTGTGTGTCTCTGTGTCTGTGTGTCTGGTGTGCATGTCCGTGTGTGTGTCTGTGTGTGCGTGTCTAAGAGTGTCTGTGTGTGTCTGTGTGTGCATTCTGTGTGCCCCATTTTTCTTGGTTCTGGACTGCAAACCCCGGGGACAACTCTGTAGTTCCCAGGAACAGGTCTCTGTGGATGGCACACAGACACCACACGAGCTATACTTTGTAGACGTTTCTCTAACAACCTGAGGAGTGAAGGGGTGCCTCTTCTTGAGCACAGAAGGATGCAGAGTTTCCATAACTCACTCCTAAGGCCAGCAGGGAGTGGGGGTGTGGTCAGGAGCCAGGAGGTGTATGAACTGACTCAGGGTGATAACCGCTGCCACTTAATTCTTGAGACATCATTACCAGGCGGTAAACACCTCACCTCTCCTCCCAACACACTAGATCCTTTGGAGACTGGGTGTCTGGAAAGGGGAGCCGTTTCTTCCATTAATATTGTGCAAAGAAACAATTCTTTAAACTACGTCACGTATATTAATTAGTTGAAACAGAATTTTTCACATTCTAAAATGTATTTAAGGATTCACCTATGGGATGGTGGGCCCACCTTTCCTGAGTCTAATTCTTCTTCACAAAGACTGAGAACATCAGTTGAAGGAGGACAAATTTTTATACTGCACATCTGTATTATACCAGAAAATTATTAAATATGCCATTTCATAAATACACCATAGATACAAATGCAAATGTTGCTTGCTTATTTACTTATAAATACATCAGTTCAGTTCAGTCCAGTCACTCAGTCATGTTTGACTCCAATGCCATGGACTGCAGCCCGCCAGGCTTTTCTGTCCAACACCAGTTCCCAGAGCTTGCTCAAACTCATGTCCATTGAATCAGTGATGCAATCCGACCACCTGATCCTCTGTTGTCCCCTTCTCCTCCTGCCTTCAATTTTTCCCAGCATCAGGGTCTTTTCCAATGGGTCGGGTCTTTGAATCAGATGGTCAAAGTACTGGAGCTTCAGCTTCAGCATCAGTCCTTCCAATGAATATTCAGGACTGATTTCCGTTAGGATGGACTGGTGGGATCTCCTTGCAGTCCAAGGGACTCTCAAGAGTCTTCTCCAACACCACAGTTCAAAAGCATAGATTCTTTGGTGCTCAGCTTTCTTTATAGTCCAACTCTCATATCCATACTTGACCTGGAAAAACCATAGCTGTGACAAGACAGACCTTTGTTGGCAAAGTAATGTCTCTGCTTTTTAATATGCTCTCTAGGTTTGTCATAGCTCTTCTTCCAAGGATTAATTTCCATAAAATTTGCAATACAGTTATCAGTAATATATCATTACAAATGGTACAGGGTTGTGGGTTATCAATATATAAGGTAATAACAATGCATACCTGTGGATATATATTTACTGTTTAATCATTTATGAGCTTCATATAATAAAATATGCTCAAATATAGAAATGTTTACATGGTTTACATAATTTATAAATAAATACTGGAAGTCCCTGGGGACCTCATGGTAAAGAATCCACCTGCCAGTGCAGGGGACACTGGTTTGATCACTGCTCCAGGAAGATTCCACGTGCCACGGGGCAGCTAAGCTCTTGCACCACAACCACTGGGCCCGTGTGCTGCAGCTGCTGGAGCCTGTATGCAGGCGCGCATTCTCCAAAGCGAGACAAGCCACTGAAATGAAAACTCTGTGCGCAAGTGGAGAGTAAGCCCCGCTCGCTGCAAGTATAGAAAGCCTGCAGGCTCAACAAAGACCCAACGCAGCCAAACCTAAGTAAATACAGAAAACACTTATGGACGTCTCATTCATGTGTTCCGTAGCTGATCATATCAACATAATAAACGTGGCTGTAGGTAACACTGCGTAAGTGGATTACGGCTTATAGCATATCCTTATACTGTAAAGAGATATGGAGCTAGTTCCTCCGAGCCTTCTAAAGGAAAGCAGAGATGCTGCACATCCATTTTGTGTCACTACAGGAGCAGGTAGGCTACCAGACAACGGGGTCCTGGGACAGGGTTCTAGAACATTCTAGGGATGAGCCAGAAGCAGTGAGAGGAGCAACAAGGGAAGTACAAGGAATATCTCGTATCAATCTATAATGGAACAGAATCTGAAAAACACTAGATATGAATATGTGTATAACTGAATCACTGCTGCACAGCAGAATGTAATTCCACACCGTAAATCAAGGATATTTCACTGTTCTAAAAAGCGGTGAGGAAGGGGGGAGGGAATCAAATCACAGTAAACTCCAATACAAAGGAAAGGAACTGCAGGGCGCGGCTCCCAGAAGGGTGCGTCTCTGCCCACTTCCATTTGCAGGATCCCACCAGCGACGTGGTGACCCGGCCTCAGCTGGACACACAGTAACCCGAGGTCAGCAGGAGCCCTCACCCTGCAGGGAACGGGCCAGGATGCGGGTGCAAAAAGGGAGCCCGGAAGCAGTCACTTCCCTCTGCTACTTTAGAGCTCGGATGAAACGCCACTCCCCTACCACGCCTGGTCAGAAGTGAGTATTCTCCAGACACAAGTCCACCGTCGCCCGGAAGCTTAGCAACGTAGCTCACACCACACTCAAGGCGCCCTTTGTTCGGAATCCAGGTAAACACGCTTCACCGTGTCACTTCCCGCTTCAACATTTTTAGCCGTCTCCAGGGAGTAAAGAAGCAAATCTTACATGATTCTTGACTTGAAATTCAACAATACTGATGCAGGGACTGTCTTGGTGGTCCAGCGGTTAAGACTGCACCTTCCAAAACACAGAATGTTGGGTTCCACCCATGGTCAGAGAACAAAGATCATGCGTGCCCTGGAGCAACTCAGAGCCAACACAGCCAAAAAAAAAAAAGAAAGAAAAAGAGAAAAATACTGATGCCAACCAAACTTCCAGGCCAAACACCCACATTTTTATTAAAGATACACTGTTCATCTGTCTGTATGTAATCCAAATAGTTTCTTCATTTTTCTTTTTTTTTTTACTTTTTGGATCTTGGTATTCATCTTTGTGTTCTTTATTTATCTACCTTATTATATTTTATACTTTTCTAGATTGTTTCATAAACAGACTACACACGCCCTGATATGAGTTACAGTACTAAATAACTCTTTACTTTTTCCAATTAATTCATTTATTTTAATTGAAGGCTAATTAGCTTACACTGTTGTGGTGGTTTTTGCCATACATCAACACGGATCAGCCACGGTTGTCCATGGGTGCCCCCCATCCTGAGCCCCCTCCCACCACTCTCCCCACGCCCCCTCTCTGAGTCATCCCAGAGAACCAGCTATGGGCACCCGACTGCATGCACTGAATCTGCACTCCTCATCTGTTTTACGTGTGGTGTAAAGAATTCATAACTTGAAACCTTCCCAGACTACATGTTGCAAAGCACCTACATTATTTTGTGCAAGGAAAACAAGAACAGTTTAGGTCTTTAATCGGGACAGAAGCATCTGTGCTCCCAGTCACCACCCACCGCACTGCTGGGGGCACCTGATGAACTACCGGGGACATCAGCCCTCAGCGCCCTTCTCTGAACCTATGTCTTATCCAAACACCTTTGCCATTCTCTCAACTTCCCTGGTCTAAAAGGGGAAATCATTAAATACATGTTGAAACTTGGCAATAGGAACCGTTTCATGGTCTACTCCACGTCAAGTACAAACTACTTTAGAAAAAAAAAAGGGTTTCATTTAGGGGTCTCTGTGGGGTCTACACCCCAAGGTATTTTGCTGGTAAGGTCTATGGGAGCATGTGCACCTTTGCCCTCTCTGTATCTCTACGCTCTTGGTTATTAGCACCCGAAGAAAATGAAATCAAGGGCTGGGTAAAGATAGGAGACAGAAAGTCACAGGAGAAATGCAGCCAAAAACTACAGCACTCACTAAATGACAACAAAAGTATCCTGACTAAAGTAGATATTACTGTGTGGACAGACCAAATACATGTCTTAATGATACAACCTTCTTTCCTTTTGCACATAAGGCTAACAAGAAGAGACATTACTCAAAGTTTTTGCAATATAAACAGACTTCATACTGAATGAAAGCAAGGTTCATACAGTTGCTATTAAATATAATCATGGGATACAATAAAAAGAGTGATCAGGGAAACAGGCCATTAAAATAAGCGTGAAGAATTTTAAGTGAAATGTTTGCAGTTTAAATAATGACTTCGTCACAGGCAGGAAATAGGAGCCATTGCAAAATTTTTACCTTTAGAAATTATTTTCAAGGATCTTCTCCAGCCAACAGTCTATAAAATCCTGGAAAAGAGGAATCTATGGCAAGTTTAATCTCAACCTATGGACTGAGTTGAATCAGTGTGGATCAATGAACTCTTAAACTTTGTAGGGAGTTAAGGAGCGGGACTCATTAGAAAGGACCCTGATGCTGGGAAAGGTTGAAGGCAGGAGAAGGGAATGATAGAGGAGGAGATGGTAGGATGGAATCACCGACTTAACAGACCTGAGTCTGAGCAAGCTCCGGGAGTTGGTGATGGACAGGGAAGCCTGGCGAGCTGCAGTCCATGGGGTCACAAAGAGCTGGACACATATTATCAACTGAACAACAAGGAGTAGGAAGGTAGAGTCATGGGGTAAATGCCATTGTGATTTTAATAAGAAATGAATAAAGAAACATGTCTCCCCCCTCACACACTCACCGTGTCTGTGTGTTACACAAGTGAGATAAGAACGCTTGGGAGCTATGCTCTAAGTGAGTGACACGCATATGTGCAACACTCATTACGGTCACCATACTGCTCATTACATCTTTCAATAAATCACAGGAGTTCATCAGGCAATTATAACTAAAGAAAAACACCTTGTAGCTCCGTTGGGAAAGAATCTGCCTGCAGTGCAGGAGACCCGCACTCATATCCTGGGTCAGGAAGATCCCATGGAAAAAGGAATGGCAATCCACTCCAGTATTCTTGTCTGGGGGAATCCCATGAACAGAGGAGCCTAGCGGGTTACAGTCCATGGGGTCACAACACTCAGACGCTACCTAGTGGCTAAACAACAACAAGTTACTTAAATCAATAAAGCTTTATGCCTGAAACTGAATATCTGATTACGTTAGGATCTGCAAGTCTCAAGCATTTATTCAATGATTATTTGTTTTTGGTTCAAAACGTAGCAAACATATTGTCTTGCTGGTTTAGATAGCTCTGTGGGAAAATCAGGAGAAAAACATAATACTGTACTCTAGTATAAGTGAATGAGCAACGCTACATTCACAAGTTTGTGAACCACGAACACTTTATGCTTTTGACACAAATGTGTTGAAGGTTAGACATATGAGCTTCATTTTCTAGTTGTCTTCAATTAAATGCTGTCTCAAACAAATAAAGAATGGTGGGGGCGGGGGGGTAAAACAAAACAAAATGAAACCTGCGCCAGGAAAAGAGACAAGAATATACACCAAATAGAATTTTGCATAAAAGCACAAAGGAAATTCAGTGGAAAATAAGAAATTCATCGAGTAAAGTTGCTGGAAATTGGGATATCCATATGCCGAAAACAAAGAATTCAATGCATTCATTGCTCCATGTTTTAGAAATAACAGAGAGATTCATAGACCTATATGTAAGACCTAAAACAAGAAAGGTCTTCCCAGCTGGTAAAGAATCCGGCTGCAATGTGGGAAACCTGGATTTAACCCCTAGGGTGGGAAGATCCCCTGGAGAAGGGAAAGGCTATCCACTCTAATATTCTGGGCTGGAGAATTCCAAGGACTGTACAGTCCATGGGGTCATAAAGAGCTGGACACGACTGAGAAACTTTCTAAGCAAGGAAGACTCAAGAGGTAAAACATGGGAGGAATCTCTGTGACCCAAGACCAAGGGGTTACTGATTACAAAATATACAAAGACAGATTCATTCACAGGGGACACTATGTTAGTAAGCAGGCCTAGATCAACTCGCAAATATTTACAAACTTGAGAAACACTCTTAAGAAAGTACAAAAGAAGCCTGGGGCTGGGGAAAAAAGGCCTTGTTCCCAGACTACATAAACCACCTCCAACTTTCATGATAAGGAAACAAATAATTCACTTCATAACAACCAGATGATTTAAAGGGACAATTACCAAAGAAAGTAGACAAACGAGAAGTCGAGACCTAAAAAGTTGTTCCATGGCTTTATTCCTTCAGGACCTGTAAGTTACGACCATAACCAGATACGCTCACACACGTACTTTAATGTCTGAAATGAAAATGACTGACCCCACCGAGTCCTGGCAAGGATCTGAAGCAATGGGAACTCTCACCTACTGTTGGCAGGACTCTAAAATCAGAACACACTGAGATCCGGTAGTTCCGCGATCCGGTAGTTCCGCTCCTCACTGTCCACGCAGGAGATAAGATGGCTCAGTTTCTTATAAAGACTTGTCTATGAACCTGTATCCATCAACATGTAAATGAACAAAATGGGTTGTGTCCAAACTTCCTTGGTGGCTCAGGAGTAAAGAGCCCACCTGCCAGTGCAGGAGACACCGGTTCCATCCTTGGATTGGGAAGACAACCTGGAGGAGAAAATGGTACCCACTCCAGTATTCTTCCCTGGGAAATCCCCACAGAGGACCCTGTCCGTGGGCAAAGGCTACAGTCCATGTGGCTTCAAAAAAGTTGACACATTTAGCAACTGAGCCCACACACATCACTGTGCCCAAGCAAGATAATACTTTACCAACTGAGTTATCAGGGAAGGTCAAAAGGTTGATCTTCTCAATCCAGGGATTGAACACAGGCCTCCTGCATTGCAGGCAGATTCTTTACCAGGTGAGCCACAAGGGAAGAACAGGAATAATGAAGCGGGTAGGTCCTTCTCCAGGGGATCTTCCCGACCCAGGAATCGGACCATGGTCTCCTGCGTTGTAGGTGGATCCTTTACCAACTGAGCTATCGGGGAAGTCCCAAGATAATACAATGCAGGGGTCAATAGGAATGGAGTCTACAAACAATATAGACAATTATTAAAATAAACACGCTAAGTGAATGAAGCCAGAAACACACACACAGATTCATTTTTGGAAAATTCTAAAGAATGTCACCTGACTTACTGTGCCAGAAAACTGAAGAGGGGGTTCCCAGGACTGGGTGGGAGGTGGCTGAGAAGGGGCAGAAGGAAGGATGACCGAGAAGCCCGAGCATTCACCACGCTGATGGAAGAAAGGTTTTCACAGCTCCATTCGTCCAAAGCTTATCAACCGTGTACCTCACATATGTGAACTTCTGTTGAATCTCAACTAACTGAGTTTTAAAAACTCACCTTTCACTTCAGCTATAGAGTTCAGTTCAGTTCAGTCGCTCAGCTGTATCTGACTCTTTGCAATCCCAGGAACTGCCGGACGCCAGGCTTCCCTGTCCATCACCAACTCCTGGAGTTTTCTCATCTCAGTTACAGTGGCTCAATCCGATTTCTGTACTTTTCTATCTCTAATCATTATCCACCCATCTTTTTAAAAATTATTAACATGATCATCAAAGAGTTGGTGTCCTCCTGAGAGCAAACTGCCTGAGTATTATTTACAGAGTAGTTTCCCAGGATTTCTTTAAGCTGGGTTCCCTGACTCGTGAATAGTTCAGGAGGAAGGTTGAAAGAACACACATCTTAGTATCAGGAGCTAAAATTAAGGGAGAACTCTTACCCACTGTAGTGAGACTAGGTTATATTCACAAGGCAAAATGAAATTGTAGAGATGAACTTGGGAGGAATCCTTGAGTAGGGTAGGAAAAAAGAATTTTCTCTTGTTGAAAATTATTCATTAAATTTACATACAACAATCTAAACTAAAAGAAGCTATAGTATATACATACACACACACACACAGGATGGAATACTACACAACCATAATAAAGCTGAAGTTTTGCCATCTGTAGCAACTTGGATGGACGTTGAGGGTATAGGCTAAGTGAAAGAATTTAGACAGAGAAATACAAATACTGCATGATATCACTTATCTGTTAAATCTGAAAAATAAATCCAACAGGTCAACATCATAAAAAAGCAGCAAACCTACAGATACACACAACCAACTAGTGGTCACTAGTGTGGAGAGCAAAGGGTCTTGGAGTAAGGTAACAGGAGGGGAGTAAGAGGTGTTAGCTATTATGTATAAAATAAACAGTGTACAAACCTATATTGCACAACCCAGAGAATAAAGCCAACGTTCTTATAATGATAAATGGAGTACATAAACATTATGAATCATTACATCATATGTCTGTAACTATATAATACTGTACCATTAAGAATAGAAAAGACCCCTGATGCTGGGAAAGACTGAAGGCAGGAGGAAAAGGGGATGACAGAGGATGAGATGGTTGGATGGCATCACCAACTAGATGGACATGACTCTGAGCAAGCTTCGGGCATTGGTGATGGACAGCGAAGCCCGGCGTGCTGCATTCCATGAGATTGCAAAGAACTGGACACGACTGAGTGACTGAACTAACTGTACATCAACTAACACTTCAATTTTGAATAAAAAATATAGATTGCTCTGAGAAATGCCCTTATAACTGGTTCCTGGAGCAGATGCCACATGTTAATCTCCTTACACCAGATAGGGGCTTCCCTCATGGCTTAGCTGGAGGAGAATCCGCCTACAGTACAAGAGACTGCCTGCATGCAGGTGGCCTGGGTTCAATCCCTGGTCGGGAAGATCCCTTGGAGACATAAATGGCAACTCAATCCAATAGTGTCGCTTGTCCATGGGAAATCCCGTGGACAGAGGAGGCTGGTGGGCTACAGTCCATGGGGACCTGAGTCGGACACAGTTGAGTGACTAAACTACACCAGACAGTACCATCTTTAGTTTTGAAAAATAAGCTTAAACTGACTGCTTCAATGCTACAGGAATAACACAGAATCTGGGGTTATGTGTCTAGGACTGTTGATCCCATTTCGGAATCTGAGGATACAAAGCAATATTAATATCACTGTGCTTGAAATACTTGATACATGTTGGGACTTCTCATCTAGACTGAAGGCCAAATGTCCAAATTTACTTATGCTTCTCTTAAAATTAATACATTTATAAAAACCGCAGATTGCGGAAAAAAAGCTCAGCTGCCAACCAGGATATCAGAACATGATATCTATATAACCAAAGTTTTCTGATTAGTCACTGTTTGATCATTACGCAATCTGCCAACAGAGGTATCCTATAAAAAGCAGAAACAATTCACAACCTCTCCAACGACTGGGACACCCACAGCTTCTCTAGAAGAAGAATCAGGGGAGTCACAAAATGAAGCCTGCATTGCTGACTCTTCTCCTTGGTCTGGTTTGTGCTGCCCAGGAAGCTGCAGCTCAGCCAGAAATCTCAGAGGTACCCAAATTCTGTTCATCTGGGAGAAGGTCTTGGTTCTGTGAGTGTGTGTGTGAGTGTGATAGAGACAGTCTTGCTTACATGGTTGACCAGCTTGCATATGAATGTATATGTGTGTGTATATATATATATATGTGTGTGTGTGTGTGTGTATATATATGTGGTACACATACCTACATGAGCATAATACAACCCCTTATCTTGCTGCTCTTTGCGTTTTCTTTTCATCTTATTTGTATGTAAGACAAAAAAGCTAATACGTTATCATTTAGGGAGTTATGAACTGTCATGGTTTTTAATGGTGTTGTTTTAGCTATTTCAAGGAACTCTGAATTCTATTATTTCTGCGTGACTATGAATCATTACTGCATTTCACATTATTTGGCAAGTTAGGAGGTAGAACGCTACTTTGCTTAATACGATTGAATTTACTTCTCTCCTGAGGTAAACACAGAAGCAAAGATTGTGCTGCGTATTGGTGAAAAACATGTAACCAGACCGACTGATGTTTATGGAGACCTTCCTTGTTAAGATTACAGGAAACTGGTACACCATTTACATGGCCGCGGATAATGAGGAGAAGATTGCGGAAACAGGCCCACTGCGGACATACTTCCGCCAATTTGGATGCCAATTTGACAACTGTGAAGAACTGTCCATTTCTTTCATTCTCACGTAAGCACCAGCTGCCCCAACTGAACACAACAAGACTGTTGAATTCTATCACAAGGTTCGGTGTCCAAGTCACAGTGAATGGTGGGAGGAATGCAAGTGAAGATGAGTGTGTGAACCCTGTTAAAAGACGGGTGACCTCTGGCGCTGGGGAAGGGATAGTGGCCAAGGAATGTTTGTCTTGTCTGTCTTTTTCAGGAACTACGATAGCTGCACATTAATCACAGTTGTGGCACAGAGAGCAGAAGGAAACGTTTACAACGTAGACTGTGAGTAGGCGAGCTTGGTCAATGTGTGTCTCCTCAAGTATGTGAGTCACTAAGTCGTGTCCGGTTCTTTGTGACCTCTTGGACTGAAGCGTGCCAGGCTTCCCTGTCCTTCACCATGTCCCGGAGTTTGCTCAGAGTCATGTTCATTGAGTGATACCATCCGGCCATCTTGTCCTCTGTCAGCCCCTTCTGCAGCCTTCCATCTTTCCCTCATCAGGGTCTTTTCCAATGAGTCGCTTCGTCCCATCAGGTGGCCAAAGAGTTGGAACTTCAACTTCAGAATCAGGGCTTCCAATGGATATTCAGGGTTGGTTTCCTAGAGGATTGACTAATTTGACCTCGGAGTGGGCAGTCATTTCCTTCTCAGGGGACCTTGCCAACCCAAGGACAAAAGCCAGGTCTCTTGCATTGCAGGCAGATTCTTTACTGTCTGAGCCCCCGGGGAAGCCCCAAACCATGAACTGAGGTGAGACTGATGGTTTTGGTTCCATCTAAGACAACTAGATGTCTGGACTTGTGCACTATTTTCTCTATTCATTACAAAGGTCACCTTGGGAAAGACAGTAAATTTCCCAGGCATTAACTCTGTACCAGAAAACTAGGATAAGGTCCACTTTGGAAGGTGCCATTGATGGCATCTGAGAAAAAGCCCCAAAACACAGATTCCCCATGTTCCTCAAACATGGGGAAGTATAGACAGCTATCTAAGATCGCAACAATCCATTAAAAAAATAACTTTCTTTTATTTGACACCCATGTGTCTGTGCTCAGACGTTCCAGCCTTGACTGCCTTAAGGACCCCATGGACTACAGGCTACAGGTTCCTCTGTTCATGGGACACTCCAAGCAAGAATGCTGGAGCGGGTTGCCATTTCTTCCTCCAGGGATATTCCTGAGCTGGGGATCAAAGGCACATTTCAGGCAACTAGCAGGCTGATTCCTTATAGCTGAGCCCCCTGGGAAGCCACTTATTGAAGCTTACAAGATCAAAATCGCTTTAACTAAGAAATTCTTTAAATATTAAAAGTTTTTACTACCCTGACTAAGAAGGAGAACCTGATTGCCTTATATGCCACAGAAAAGTATGAGGATGAAGTAACAGAAAAATTTGAAAATAATTTTTTTACGTAATTTGAAAACAAAAGAGGACTAGCACAGATTTCTATCTCTATTGTTTGCTAAACTGGAAAGAATTCTCATATAACAATGCTGTAACGCTCAGTGATTAAATGTCTACATATTCGATTTTCAAGGAGAAAACGTGCAACGGGGCATTCTAATTTGGTCCGCTGCATGTCTTTTAATTTTCAATGGGGACATGCAGCCCACAAGAACTAGATAATCATTTCTGAGAATATATTTCCAGCATTTGGCAATTGCCTCATTTTTAGCTCTTTTACCACCCTCTGTACTAGGAAATAGCTTTAGTTTATCTATTAACTTTTATTTTAACATGATTTGCTTAAATTTAGAGAATACCTTTGTAATCAGGACTCTACTTGTAAATTCGGTCACAAAATTCCTGAAAAGTTAATAGTCATCTTTAAGGTAAGCTCTTATGAGCTGGTATGAGATGGTTCAGGCCCATTACCTATTATAGTTGCAATAGGCAACTTCACTATCGTTCACAGACTGTTCAGTCCAGAAAACTGGAAGTCTTTACTATGTTCAAAAGAGAGTCGTGTGGAGAAAGTGTTCCTACTTCACTAGCTGTCTTAACTGTTACTTATAACACACCCACTATAAATGTCGATGAGACAAAGGTCACCATCAGAGGCATGTGACAAATAAGAGATGCCCAAATGAAAAGGAAAGAAGTTGCTTGTATTGAGGTTTGAATTTATGTTTTTCTGTCACAGTCATGGGTAAAAATTCTGTGGAACTGATCCCTGCATCAGAAAGCATGTTGGTATTCTATGCTGAAAACTTTGATGGAGAAAAGACCACAAAAGTGACTTATGCCCTCGGTATGTACTATAACTCATTTTACGCAAACTGGTCATGTTCATATCATCTGTATTTTTGTATTGAGGACAGAAGACATTACAGACGGTATATTTGATTAAGCACACTGGAGCAGACATGTATGTACACGGGAGACCTCAAGATGTCATATGACATGAGTCAAGGCTACACAAAGGTTGTCTATTAGGAAACTGAACAAATGTAGCCACTGGCGACGCTATTGTGTGGCTTTTTAAAAACTTAGATACGCTTAACCTGGAGGTGCAATGAAATATTCCAGGATGGTCCATGGGTTTCTTGTCAAATATCACATAATTAGAGTTGCCAGATTCTGAAACCGCAGTGAACCAAGGTTTAAACTGGAATTTCGCAGACTCACAGTTCTCGATCATGAGTGCATTCAGCTCCACCACAGACGCTTCCTTCTTTGTCACAATCATTAAAATAAACCCTGACACCTGAATTAGTGCTCTGCAAAAAACACTGGATCGTCCTGAATCCTTCAGAGGCATGCGGTCATGCATGTGAATCATGCGCCATGCGGCCAACCCCACAGGGTCACTACCTGGTCCCTTTATCCTTTCTGATATTAAACCCACATTGGGACTGGGTAGGGGGAGTGTCTGGTCTGTGAGGATGACAGAGCCGGAGTTTTTCCCCTCAGTAACATGTGTGACGAGATTAGTGCTTGGTGAACGTTCAAATCATTTCTCCCCCACTTTTGAAGACTGTTGTTCAATCACTGAGTTCTGCCCGACTCTGTGGCTTCATGGACTGCACCACGCCAGGCTCCTCTGTCTTCTACTCTGTCCCAGAGTTTGTTCAGACTTATGCCCAGTGAGTCAGTGCTGCTATCTAACCACTCCTTTGACTGGAGACCATGAAAACCCCAGGGACACAATTCTAGGATGCAGACAAAGTGGACAGGAAGGGCTGGGGTTGGGAGGAATTCTGAGTTTCAAACTCCACCATGACCTTCTCGGATGTTGCTCTAGAGACAGGTTGACTTGGGACTGCTTAAGCTCACAGCCGTAGGTCTCTCAGTAGTTGTGAGAACTGGAATGTGAGAAAATGGAAACTGTGGACTCGGACTGCTTGGACCGATCTGAAGACCCATATGCACACACGGGCACCTCTGTAGAAAATTCTCTGGAGATCAGGGTTTAGGTGATGGGGGAGGGGAGTGGTCACAGTGAGACTAACCGATCACTGCAGGTACGAGCCAGGGGACACTCTGTAACCTACGAAGGGTGCCAATGCACACCTCTTCTGCCCTGTTTGCTATGAAATCCAGGCAAAGGAGACAGTTTGAGTCAAGAAGACATTCAGAAGTACAAGGAACTCAACAACGAACGGGGTATTCCAAATGAAAATATAGAAGATGGAGCCCAAACAGGTAAAGGCCCTGAGGACGGTGGGTATCAGAAATGAAAACACATCACGAGGATACTTGATTCAAATTTCCTTCTCACTCAGTCATCTTTCATACAGGTTGTTATGAAACAATTATTTGAATTAGAGGCATGTCAATGGTCATTTTTGCCCTTATTCATTCTCTTTCACAGACAACTGTCCTAAATAAGAACTGAGAACCTCTGCTGGGTGAGTAGTGACGTGATACCTAACAACACTGGGTTTTCTTTAGTAGATTAAGGCTTTTCTTCTGGAGAAACACTGCTCTAAGAATGGGATATATACACAACGGACTATTACTCAACCATGACAGAGAATGAAATAATACCAGCTGCAGGAACATGGACAGACCCCGAGATAATCAAGAAGTCACAAAGAGAAAAGCACATACAATATGATATCCCTTACATGGGGAATGTTAAAAATGACACAAAAGAACTATCTGTAAGATAGAAACAGACTCAAGACACAGAAAACTAAAATACAGTTACCAAATTGATAACTTGGGGGAGGGATGAATTGAGAGTTTGGGTTTAAGACATACAGACTACTAAACATAAAATTAACAACTAGAATGTGCTGTGGAGCACAGAAATCTAAACTCAATGACTTACAATATCCTATAAAGAGAATAATATGAAAAGTTATATATATTTACGTACATATGTGTATAACTACGGGCTTCCCTGGCAGCTCAGTATAAAGAATCTGCCTGCTGATGCAGGAGATGTGGGTCAGGGAATAGGTAATGACTAGCCACTCCAGTATTCTTGCCTAGAAAATGTGAAAGACAGAGGAATCTGGCAATGTCCCATAGGGACACAAGAATGGGACACAACTTGGCAATTAAACAAAAACAACAAATGCATGCATAAAGCACTTTGCTGTGTACCTGAAACTAATGCAACATTGCACATCAACTAAATTTCAATAAAACTTTATTTTAAAAGAGTAGGATCACAAAACCGTCTACCTTGCCAAGTGGCAAAGGCTAGGGCTTCCATAAGTGTTTGGGTTTAAGCATCTAAACACTCACACTGATCTAGACCCTGCAGTGACATGTTTTACAGACAAAGGAGATCGTGTGGAGCCCTGAGCTGTGAAACATGATGAACTCTAGTGAATTCCAGTGTGAATGAATGATGTCACAGCCACATCTTTATGATTATAAGGAAGCTTTAGAGAAGATGTGAACAGCAGAGACATTACTTTGCCAACAAAGGTCCGCCTAGTCAAGGGTATGGTTTTTCCAGTAGTCATGTATGGGTGTGAGAGTTGGATGGTGAAGAAAGCTGAGCGCCAAAGAATTGATGTTTTTGAACTGTGGTGTTGGAGAAGACTCTTGAGAGTCCCTTGGACTGCAAGGAGATCCAACCAGTCCATCCTAAAGGAGTTCAGTCCTTGGTGTTCACTGGAATGACTGATGTTGAAGCTGAAACTCCAATACTATGGCCACCTCATGCAAAGAGTTGACTCAGTAGAAAAGACCCTGATGCTGGGAAGGATTGGGGGCAGGAGGAGACAGGGACGACAGAGGATGAGATGGCTGGATGGCATCACTGACTCGATGGAAATGGGTTTGGGTGGACTCCAGGAGTTGGTGATGGACAGGAAGGCCTGGTGTGCTGTGATTCATGGGGTCGCAAAGAGTTGGACACGACTGAGCCACTGAACTAAACTGAAGCAGCATAGGTGACCCAGTACATAGTCTCCTACATCTCGGACATGTTCATCTGTAACTAAGTAACTCTCATCATAAGACCTGATACCGGTTGCTCACAGCTAGTTTCAGTTCACTTTGGTTGCTCAGTCATGTCCAACACTTTCAGACTCCATGGACTGCAGATTAGGCCTCCCTGTCCATCACCATCTCCCAGAGCTTACTCAAACTCATGTCCATTGAGTCAGTGATGCCATCCAACCATCTCAACTTTCGTCATCCCCTTCTCCTCCCGCCTTCAATCTTTTCCACCATCAGGGTCTTTTCCGATGAGTCAGTTCTTTGCATCAAGTGGCCAAAGTATTGGAGTTTCAGCTTCGGCATCAATCTTTCCAGTGAATATTAAAGGCTAATTTCCATTAAGATGGCCTGGTTGGATCTCCTTGCAGTCCAAAAGGCTCTCGAGAGTCTTCTTCAACACCACAGTTGAAAAGCTTCAATATTTTGGCACTCAACCCTCCTTATATTCCAACTCTCACACTCATACATGACTAGTGGAAAAACCATACCTTTACTAGATGGATACCAGGTAGCAATTCTATGCAAACCCCAAGGGCAGTCACATGGAGGGACTTCTGTGAAATGGATCTTGTAAGGGAAATTCTCCACTGCTTCCACCACTAACTGTTCCTATGTTCTCTTTCATTCTCTGATCAACATCATGTTAATCCTAATCATCTCCACAATGTTTTAAATTTTTTTCATCATTAAAGAAGAAAATGAAGAAAGATTATGAGAAGCATCGCATCATTAATCCATCACAGTCATCCATATGAAGATAATAGACCTTTTCCTTGAAATCGTCCTTTCTTCTCTCCCAGGAAATCATGATACTGGACCCATGGCTTTCCTGCCACAGATCTCCTCTGCTTTTGCTGATGTTACTGAATTCCTAAACTGTTCAATAAAATGATTAATACACATATGTGTCAGTAAAGAAAAGTGCAGGAGATTAGGCCTCCTTGTCCATCACCAACTCCCGGAGCTTACTCAAACTCATGTCCAGGCCTTTAGTGTTTTACAAATACTAAAAACATGTAAATCCAACTATGTAGAAAATTGAGTATCCCATGTGGCCTGAGATAACTCTGTTTAGAATACATGGTGTGAATACTGCCAAGTATATTGGTGATCACTGAGAATAAACGACAGATACTAATTTTCTCTGAGCTTCCCTTGTGGCTCAGCTCATAAAGAATCCACGTGCAATGGGGAAAAACTGGGTTTGATCCCTGGGTTGGGAAGAACCTCAGAGAAGTCCATATATAATCACTCCAATTTCAAACACAGAATTTGAAAGGGGAATTAACATAGATTTCTACCTGCAATTAAAATAACAGGAAATAAACCCCAAATATTAATATCAATACTGTAGTATTCTACTCAGTGATCAAATGCCCATGGTTCATTATGATGGAAAAAACTGTATAAAAGAGCACTCTAATCTTTGCCTGACTGCATTTATTTTAATTTCAACTGTGGAACACAGACATAGGAACTAATCTGCAATCATTTCAGAGTTTATGTGTCCGACATTTTGCAATAGACTAATTAGCACCTCTTCAGTTAGCTCTTCTACTAGCAAATAACTCTGGATGATGTACTCACTTTGATTTAAATATGATTCATTGCAATTTTTTGAATTCCTTTCTAACCATGACTGTACTGGCTAACTAGCTTACAAAATTCCTGAATATTTAACAGTCAGCTCTTGTGAGCTCGCGTGAGATGGCTGAGGTTTAAACATACCACAGTTGCAATAAGCAACTTTGCTATTGCTCACAGACCGCTCCGTCTAGAAGACTGGAAGTCTTCATTCTCTTCAGGAGAAGGGGGCGTGGAGAAAGCTTTCCTAGTTCACTGACTGTCTTAACGAGTTCTAACAGTGCATCACGAGAAATCTCAGTGAGATAGAGTCACCATCCAAGGAAAGACTGGTGATAGCATGTGAGGAATGAGACACGTGCAAATGAAAAGAAAAGAAGTTAATCATATTGAGGTTTGACTTTTTTTCATCTATTATAGTCGTGGGTACAAATATCCTGCAACTGCTTCATGTACGAAACAACATGCGGGTAACTTATTTTGAAAACGGTGATGGACAGATCACAAAAATAACTGCGGGTTCTGGTACATGTTGTAGCCTATCCAATACAAAGTAGTTGTGTTCATACGATCAGTATTTTTACAGAAAGGAGAGAGGTACACACATAACTTATATTAGGGCTTGCCTGGTGGCTCAGGTGGGAAAGAACCCACCTGCAATGTGGGAGACCTGGGTTTGATCCCTGGGTTGGGAAGATCCCCTGGAGGAGGGCATGGGGACCGACTCCAGTATTCTTGCCTTGAAAATACCCATGGACAGAGGAGCCTGGTGGGCTACAGTTCATGGGGTCACAAAGAGCCAGACATGACTGAGAGACTAAGCACAGAATCTTATACGGAACACAGTGAAACAGACGTGGGTTCACACAGAGAAATCAGACTTCACGTGACATGAGTCAGGGATGTAGAAAGTTTGTCTGCTAGAAAAATGAGGAAAGGTATCCACTGGGGATTCTATCAGATGGCTCTTTTAAAAACGAGATACCCTTGTCTCAGATTTCAAATGGAATATTCCAGGATGCTCCATGATGTTCTCGCCAACTATCACACAACAGAGTCACCGAGTCCTGACACCAAAGGGAACCAAAGTTTCACTCTGAGTTTAGCAGACTCACAGGTCCTGGCCATGACTGCATCCATCACCGCTGTAAATGATTCCTTCTCTGTCACCACCATGAAGACACTGCCTGCGCCTGAACCCAGTGCTCTGCAAACACCACCAGAGCACACTGAAGACCGCAGAGGCAGTGAGGTCTGGAACGTCAGTCCTTCTGCCACCCGGCCAATCCCCTGGCTTCACTGGCACGTCCCTTTATCCTTTCTGATAGTAGACCTCATCGGAGATGGGTGGGCTTCATGTCTGGTCTTTGAGGATGACAAAGCGTGAGTTTCTTCCTCAGTAGCGTCTGTGATACGGTTACCAAAAGTGGGTTCCTGCTGCCCATCCTTCAAAGGCCTAGTAAGAGGCCAGCTTCACAGAAAGGAAACTCTGCTTTCGTTAAGATGACGACTGTTGGGAGAAGGGTGGACTTCTGTCCAAAGGCTGACTGCCCCTCCCCACAGCTGACACTCAGGGAATTAGAGAGAGGGAGGGGACTCCTTGCAGAGACAGCACAGTCAACTCCGACAGTCGCTTTGAAATTGGTCGCTGGGGGTCTGACTCTTGTCCCCATGATTGTTTTAGGCAGTTAATCATCAGTTCCAGTCACTTTGCTCCATCTCCTTGAAGTTAATTCTCTGAATCATGGCAGCTTATGTCATAACCACGGTCTCATCATCCTGTAGATAACCTGTCCACCGGGTGGGGGTTTCGGTGTCTATAAGACAGCTCACAGGATATGACCCAGAACAGCATCTATTGCCTTTGGGGAGGAACTACAGGTCCTTGTCTTTGCTTCATGACTACACGATTATTTGGTCTCCTTTGACTGTCTTCCTTATTTCCCATGTTCCCATTTCTCTGAATAAACTTGTTCTTTGACTAAAATCTTTCAGAGACAAAAGGGATGCCAAAAACATGGCGAGTGGAGCAAGGAACACAGGGTCCTGCGCTATCTCAGTGGGGTCAGTGTGCTTCTGAAAAATCCAAATTATTCCTCTGCTCCATTCATTTTATGAGGGTTCATGAAAACCCCAGAGATGGACTTCTAGAATGTAGACAAAGTGGACAGGAAGAATTAGAGTTGGGAGGAGTTCTAAGTCTCAGATTTTCCATGACCTTCTTCAATGTGCCACGAAAGACTGCATCTCACTGGGGCATGCTTAAACTCATAGCTGAATGACGTGTAGTTCACTCAGTAGTTGTGAGAACTGGAACATGTTAACTGTGTGGGCTGTACCCCCATGGACCCATCTGAAGACCTGTGTACACACTCTCCACCTCTGTAAAAACTACCTGGAGAGCAGGGTTTAGGTGATGGTAGAGGGCAGTGGTGTTGGTGAGACTTACCAATCACTACAGGTACAAGCCAGGTAACACTCTATAACCTACGCAAGATTCTAATGCACACCTCTTCTGCCCCGTTTGCTATGAAACCCAGTGAAAGGAAAGAGTTTCACTTAAGATGAACTTCAGAAGTATCAGGAACTGAACAATGAAATGGGGGTTCCAAATGAAAATATAGAAAATGTCATCGAAACAGGTAAAGCCCCAGAGGACAATAGGTATCCGAAATGAAAACACATCACCGGGATATTCAATTCAAAATTCCCACTGGCACATAAATGTTTTTTAAAAGCTGTTACAAAATAATCCTTGGAAATAGAGGTACGTCAATGGTCATTATTCCCCATATTCATTCTCTTTCACAGACAATTTTCCTCCGTAAGAACAGAGAACATCAGTTGGGTGCCTAGAAATATATCACATGTAACACTGAGCTTTTTTCCAATATGTTAAGACTTTGGCAGGGGGAGGGGTTCACTGCTTTAAGAATGAGATACATACACAATGGAGTACCGCCCATCCATTAAAAAATAATGAAATAATGCCATTTGCAGCCACATGAATGGAACTAGAGATGATCTTACTAAGTAAAGAAAGTCACAAAGGAAAGTCAAATATCATGTTATCACTTCCATGTGGAATCTAAAATACGATGAAAATGAGCCATTAATACAATGGAAACAGACTCTCAACACAGAAAAAAATGGTCACCAAAGGAGAAGCAGGCAAGGGGTAAATTAGGGAGTTTGAGATGAGCAGATACACAGTAAAATATATAAAATAAATGACAAAGACCTAATGGAGAGCACAGAGAACTATACTCAATGTCTTGTAATAACTTTAAGAAGAACCTAAAAAGGTATACATTTACCTGCAATATACATATATATATATATATATATATATGTATATATATATATATGTAAACGAAGACTTCCCAGGAGCCTCAGAGGTCAATAATCTGCTGCCAACGCAGGAGACACAGTAGAGGCGGGTTCTATCCTTGGGTCGGGAAGATCCCTTGGAGTAGGAAATGATAACCCACACCAGTGTTCTTTTCTGGAAAATCCATTGTACGGAGGAGTCTGGGAAGCTATAGTCCATATGGTCAGAGAAGAGTGGGAGACAATTTAGTGAAGAAACAAAAGCAGAAATGAATCACTTTTCTGTATACCTGAAACAAACATTGCACATCAACTAAATTAGAATAAAAATTAATTGAAAAAATATGGGATAGCAAAACACTTCACCTTGCCATATGCCAAAGGCCCAGGCTTCCTTAGGCTTTGACTTAAATATCAAAACACTGACACTGGTCTAGCCTCCACAGTGAGATGCTTTGAGGACAATAGAGGAGACTGTGAGAAGCCTTGAGTTGTGAGTTATGATGATGGTTGGGGAATCCCACTGTGAATGAATGACCTTGCGGCCACAACACCTTCATGATGATAAATGAGACTACAGAAGATGCAAGTGGCACAGGTCACATAGGATATTATTTCCTACATCTCAGACCTCTGACTATGTAACACAGTAACTCACAACAGAAGACCTGATACCAGGCTGCTCACAGCTGGTTTCACCAGGTGGAAATTCTCTGCAATACCACAGGGGCACACACACAGAGGAAATTTTGTGAAATGGGTCTTGTGGGAAAATTTCTCTACTATTTCCATCAGCAAGTGCTTCTATATTTTCTTTCATGCTCTGGCCAATAACATATTATTCCTAACCAGCTCAACAATGTTTTGCAATTTTCATGTTTAAAGAAAAACAAAAAACAAAATAAGAACATGAGTAGCATCGAAGCACTAATGTGTCCCGATCATCCAGATGAAGATAACAGACCTTTTTCTTGAAATAATCATTTCTTCTCTCCCAGGAGATCAAGGCTCTGAACCTACGGCTTTCCATCTATGAAGGTCCTCTGCTCTTACTGATGTTATTAGATTCCTAAACTGATCAATAAATTGATTACTGCCCATATGTGTAGTGAACAGAGGTGCTGTATTCGCAAATGCACAAAAGATGTAAATTCAACTAAGCAGAAAATTGAGTTTATAATGAAGGAGGTGATAACTCTGTTTAGGACACATGGTGTGAATCATGCAAGTGTCTTTGGGAGAAAAGAGAATAAACCACAGTCTCCAAGGTCAAGATATTGGTGTCCATTAACTCCAGCTGTTGACAGAAAACAGAACAATAGTGGCTGACAACTAAGCTTATACCACACCTTCATGGATTACTGCCTGTGTGCTGAAGGGGCTGGCATATCTCAGTGAAACTATAAGCTATGTCATGTAGGGCCACCCAAGACAGACAGGTCTTAGTGAACGGTTCTGAAAGAAGGTGATCCACTGGAGGAGGAGGTGGCAAACGAGTCCAGTATTTTTGCTGTGAGAAACCCACAAACTGTATAAAATGGCAAACAGATATGACACTGAAAGATGAGCCCCCCATGATGGAAGGTGTCCAATATTGGTACTGGGGAAGTGCAGACGGCAGCTACGAATAGCCGCGGAAAGAATGAAGCTGTGCTCACTCAGGTCTCACCCAAGGGAGCCACCTTAAACAAGAACTAAAACAAAGAAAGAACAAACTGAGCAGAGGAACTTCCCTAGGGGTCCAGTGGTTCAGAATCCACCGGTCAATGCAGGGGACACACACTGAATCTTGATCCTGGAAGATCCCACGTGCGTATGACAAGAAAGGCCATGCACTACACCAACTCTGCTTGTGCTCCAGAGCCTCAACAAGCGAACCATCACAATGACAAGCCCTCAGTCCATAACTAGTGAACGGCAGAACACAGCAAGTAAGACCCAGTGTGTGCCATAAAATTTAAAAAAAAAACCTTACCAGAAGTTATAAGGAGTGTGACCACTGAGACACCCCACTAAAATACTTTTAAAACTTCTCAGAGAAGCAGTCGCCATTTGAATAATGAAAATAACATTAGGAACCAGGCAGGAAACATGAACCATCAAAAAACGTTTATCTGAAAAATTATTTTCAAGGATCTCTAACCAGTTGACAATATATCAAATCCGGGGGGAAGAAGTGGATCGAGTTTAAACCAGTGTGGATTTATGAACTCTTAGAAGTTTGCAGGGAGTTAAGGAGCAGGAAGGTCGAGTCAAAGAAAAAATGTTACTGGTGATTTACATAAGACACAAGTGAACTAACACATGTTACTCACTTTACCCCGTGTGTGTGTGTGTGTGTCTGTGTGTGTATGAGATAAAAACACTTAAAAGTTCTGCTCTAAGCGACTGACAGGTTTATGTGCAATCCTATTTGTCATAGTCACAATGCTGTTCGTCACGTTTCTTTAAATCACAGGAGCTCCTTACGGAATTATAACTAAACAGGAAAAAACATACAAAAAAAAAAAGTACAACTTAAGTTAATTAAACCCTTATGCTTGAAACCAAGTATCTGCTTACGTTGAGAACTCTGCAGCCAGCATTTACTCAAGGATTATTTCCTTTGGCTCCAAAATTCAGCAAAACTAATGTCTTGTCTTTTCAGACACCCTTTGTGAAAATCAACAGAAATATACAGTACTCTAATGATCCATAAATGGAAAAATTCTATTTTCACAAGCTTGTGAACCATGAACACTTGATTTTTGACACAAACTGCTTGAAGGTTAGTCATATGGTTTTCATGTTCCAACTGTCTTTAACACTGACCTAAAAAAGAATCAAGAACGGGGAAACACAAACCAAAACACAACCAAATCTACTTGTAGGGAAGGGATAGGACTATACAGACAAATAGATTTTGGATACAGTTACAAAAGAAATTCAGAAGAAAATAATAATCTTGTTAGGAAAACTGTTGGAGAAATTAGGAATTCATATGACAAAAAGATATAAATAATTTCAACCCTTTCATTGCTCCGCATTTTAGAACTAACACAGAGAGACTCATAGACATGTATTTAAGACCAAAAGCAAGAAAGACTCAAGAGGTAAAAAACAGGTGGACACTCTGTGACCAAAGATTAGGTGGTTACGGATTAGAACCTACACCAAGCAGGATCCCACACTGGGAACAGAATGTTAATAACCAAGCCTCAAACAAAATATTTCCATCTTTGAGGGACAAGCTTAAATAAACACAAGAGAAGCCAGCAACAAGGGGAAAAATATATGCACACCTCCATCTGAAAAGAGATTCATATCCAGAATATGTTAAAAACCTACAAACTTCATTAAAAAAAATAATTCACTCAATAACGAACAAACGACTTGCAGAGACACCTGACAAAGGAAACAGACAAATGGCAATCACCCCACGTTATTCACTGAGGACACTTGTTACAATCTCTGAAATGAAAACAAGTGACCATACTGAGTCCCTGCAAGGATGGAGCAGTAGAAAGTCCAGCCTCCTGTTGACAGGGATCGAAAATCAGAGGCACTGAGATCCAGCAGCTCAACCCCTTAGTGTCTACCCAGGAGATAAGATGGCTCACTTCCTTACAAAACCTTGTGTATGAACACGTATTCATCAGCATTGGAATGGATCAAATGGGGACATATCCTGATGATGTTATGCAGGGGCCATGGGAAATTAGTCTACAAAAATATATTGATGTTTCTTCAAATGAATATGCTGAGGGAAAGAAGTCAGTAACACACACACAAGGAGTGGAATAAGAGGTACAAAGTACTATGCATAAAATAAATAATATACATAGATTATTTGAAAAATAAAGATTGGAATACAAAGGGAATAAAAAGCCAATATTTTTATAACTTCAAATGTAGAAATAAAATTATGAGTACCTATATGGTACACCTCCAACAAAAAATACTGTATATCAACTATACTATAATTTCAATATTAAAAAAAAAATTGACCCCTCTGGAGAATTTTCTGATAACTGATTCCTGGTAGAGGTATCACATATTTATCTTCTTAAACCAAAGGTGCCATCATTAGTTTAATGACACAGGAGTTGTATGAGTACAAAATGCCAAAATGCTCAGCTGCCAAGCAGGATATCAGAAGGCTACATTTACGTCAGCATGGTCTTGTGATTAACCACTGTTTGCCCAACATGTACCCCTCCAAGAGACATAGCCTATAAAAAGTAGAACCAATTCACATTCTCTGCAACAACTGGGGCGCCCTCAGCTTGTCTGGAAGGAGCAACACGAGAGTCACGAGATGAAGGTTCTGTTGCTGGGTCTTGCCCTTGTCCTGGTCTGTGCGGCCCGGGAAACTCCAGCTGAGATAGACCCCTCCAAGGTACCCAGAAGGAGCTGAGCTGCTAGAAGGTCCTGCTTGTTTGAGTGTGTGTGTGTGTGCACGTATGTGTCAGAGGTTATGTGTGTACATGACAGAGACACTTTTGTTTATATGTACGACCAGATTGTATACAAACCATGTTCTATGTTTCTAAACGAACGTAATACAACACTTGGTCCACCTGCTCTTGGTATTTTTCTTCTATCTTATTTGACTCCAGGCAAAACAAAGCAAGAAAAGGCTAACATGGTAACATTTCAGAAAGTTTTGAACTGTCACGGTCTTTACTGGCATTGTTTTACCTATTACAAAAAACTCTGAATTCTATGTTTTCTGCCCCAACAGAAACTGTGATCTCATGTCATGTTATTCAGCAACATAGGAATAGAACTCTTCTCATCTTCAGTGAGTCAGTTCAGTCGATCAGCTGTGCTCGACTCTCTGAGACCCCATGGACCGCAGCACACCAGGCATCCCTGTCCATCACCAACTCCCAGAGCTTACTCAAACTCACATCCATCTAGTCGGTGATGCAATCCAACCATCTCATCCTCTGTCGTCCCCTTCTCCTCCTGCCCTCAATCTTTCCCAGCATCAAGGTCTTGTCTAGTGAGTCAGCACTTAGCATCAGGTGGCCAAAGCACTGGACTTTCAGCTTCAGCAACAGTCCTTTAAATGAGTATTCAGGACTGATCTCCTTTAGGGTGGACTGGTTGGATCTCCTTGCAGTCCAAGGGACTCTCAAGAGTCTTCTCCAACACCACAGTTCAAAAGCATCAGTTCTTTGGTACTCAGCTTTCTTCACAGCCCAACTCTCACATCCATACGTGACTACTGGAAAAACCATAGCTTTGACTAGATGGACCTCTGCTGGCCAAGTAATGTCTCTACTTTTTAATACACTGTCTAGGTTGGTCATAGCTTCTCTTCCAAGGAGCAAGTGTCTTTTCATCAGTTTGCTTTTCTTCTGTGGCAAATGCAGAGCCAAGATAATGCTGCGTATTGGTGATGAACCAGCAAAGAGATTGACTGACGTTAATGGACACCTTCCTTCTTAGGTTACAGGAGAGTGGCGCTCCATTTATGCAGCTGCAGATAACAAGGAGAAGATTGTGGAAGCGGGCCCACTGGGGGGTTACTATCGTCGGATTGAATGTATCAATGACTGTGAATACCTCTCCCTTACATTTTATGCCAAGTAAGCATAGTCCTCCTCAACTGAGAACAAGGAGTCTCTTGATTTCTGACATGCGGTCTGGTCTCAATGTGCAGTGAGAGGTGGGAGTCACAGCTGTCAAGTGGGGTGTGTGAGCTCCATTCCCAGAAGGGCGTCCTCAAGCATTCTTGAATGGTGGGAAGGAATGTCTTGTCTGTTTGGTTTTCAGGGATGATGGGAGATGCCCTTTATTCACAGAAGTGCTAAAGAGACAAGAAGGAGATGTTTACATCATAGAATGTGAGTATTCAAACTTTTCAGATGGATTGTCTTCCAGAAAACCATGGGACATGTTCAGATGGACAGTCTCGGTTCCATTCAAGACAACCAGATGTCTGGATGGGTGAACCATTTCCTCTACTCATTATCAATGCCATCTTGGAAAAGCCAGTTAATTTTTCAGCAATCAATTCTGTCCCACAACACCAGGATGAGATCCAAGGTTGGAATGTGGCATTGATGGTCTCTGAGAAGAATCCCCAGAACACTGACTTCTCATGTTCCTCGGGCATAGAGAAGTGAGTAGATCTACTTAGGATTGTAACGACTCTCCCAATTTTTTTTCTTTTATTTGACCTCCATGATCAAATTTGCAATAATGAAAGAAATTCTTTAAATATTAAAAGTTCTTCATTAGTGAGTTTAGTAAGTAGAACATGATTAACTTAAAGCCCAAAAATGAGGACAGCTAAAATAAGAGCCCAAATTTCAAACTAATTTTTAAAAAATTAAAAGGGACTTTACCATAGACTTCTATCTCTATAGCTTAAAATAAGGAAAAGGGATCCCCAAATATGAATATAAGTACATAATTTGAAAGGGGCAATAACATAGATTGTATCTCTGCAGTTGAAAATAATGGAAAATAATTCTCAAATATTAATATCAATACTGTAATATATTAAGTGATCAAATGTCCATATATTTCACTTTCATGGAAAAAATGTAGAAAGGAGGATTCTAATCTCTGTCTGATGAATATTTTCTAATTTCAACTGTGGACACACAGGATCTAATCTGCAATTACTGCAGAGTATATATGTCCCACAGTTTGTAACTAATTTGTACCTCTTTTTTTAGCTCTTATACTAGGACATAACTCTGGATTGGGTGTTGCGGTCCTTTAATGGACCGGAACCTGGTGGTCCAGAGTCGACGATAAGAAAGTAAAAGAGAAAAAGAGGCTAATATTCCCTGGGTTACATAGAGAACCAATAAAACCCTAGAACAGCATTTGCACTGCTCACAAAGGCACAAGACGTCCTCTTGAGGAGGTCTTAAAAGCCCGGGCAAGAAAGTGAGCTCAGCGGGTTTCCACGCTCCAGAGAATTAGCCAGAGGTGGGGAGAGAGAGAGAGAGAGAGAGAGAGAGAGAATGACACAGGGACCCAAGCTCTGATGGAACAACAGTGCTTTATTCAACATTGTATGAGTATATATACTGTTGTACAAGGTAGCTTTTTCAGCAAGGATAAAGATCAAAAGACTAGATTTCAAGTTACCAAGGAAACAAGGAGTAATAGAGGTCATAAAGCTAGAAGACAATCCATATCAAAAGAAAGAGGGTCATAAACAATCACTTTCACCATATGCTCCATATCAAAAGAAAGAGGGTCGTAAATAATTACTTTCACCATATGGAAAAGCTAATGAAGGAAACCCATACATGCATTCCTCAGTCCTGGGAGCAGCATGCTGCTCCACTCGTTCCTGTTATCAGGAACTGATCAGGAACAGAGGATTTATGAGAGACAAAAACCAGCCCACAGGAATCCTCCAGTGAAACGTTCCCTGACAACTGGGTATTAACTTTTATTTTACTACGATGCATTCAAATCATTACAATTCCTTTCTAACCATGACTGTACCTCCATATTGGGTCAGAAAATTCCTGAACATTTAAGAGTCAGCCATTGTGAGCTGGTACGAGACGGCTGAGGCTCAGCACCTACTATAGCTGTAATCAGAAATTTTGCCTCGCCCACAGACTGATCAGTCTAGAAGACTGGAAGTCTTAACCATCCTCAGGAGAAGGGGGGATGGAGAAAGCTTTCCTAGTTCACCAGCTGTCTTAACGGATTCTAGCAACACACCACTAGAAAAGTCAGTGAGATAAGGTTCACCATCCGAGGAAAGACTGTTGATTGCATGTGAGGGATAAGGCACATTCAAATGAAAAGAAAAGAAGTGAATCATGTTGAGGCTTGATTTTTTCTTTTTCTGTCATAGTCGCCGGTACAAATGTTTTGCAACTCATTTATGTATCAGACAATATGCTGGTAACTTATATTGAAAATGATGATGGAGAGAAGATTACAAAAATGACTGAAGGTGTTGGTACGTACTGTAGTTTATCCAATACAAAGTAGCTATGTTCATATGATCAGTATTTTTATACTGACGTGAAAAGTACACCCATACCTTATATTATGGCTTCGCTGGGGCTCAGACAGGAAAAAAACCCACCTACAATGTAGGACACCTGGATTCTATCCCTGTGTCAAGAAATCCCTGGAGGAGAGCAGGGGAATCCACTCCGGGATTCTTGCCTGGAGAATCCCATGGACAGAGGAGCCTGGCAGGCAAGAGTTCATGGGATGAGAAAGAGTCAAACAGGACTGAGCAACTAACCACACCACCCCATTTGAAGAACCCTGGAACAGACCTGTGTTCATACGGAGAATTCAGATTTCATGTGATATGAGTCAGGGATATAGAAAGTTTGTCTGCTAGAAAAATGAGGAAATGTATCCACTGGGGATTCTGTCAGATAGCATTTTTAAATATGAGATATACTTGTCCCAGATTTCAAGTGAAAGATTCCAGGAAGCTCCATGAGTTTCTCACCAAGTATCACACAACAGAGTTGCCAGGTCCGGATGTCAAAGTGAACCAAAGTTTAAATCTGAGTTTAGCAGACTCACAAGTCCTGGCCATGGCTGCATTCATTTCTACAACAAACACTTTCTTCTTCGTCACGATATTTAAAATACTGCCTGAACCTGAACTCAAAGTTCTGCAAATACCTCACAATGATATTGAATCCTGCAGAGGAAGTGTGGACAGGCGTGTCAATCATTCTGCCATCCATGCAATCCCCTGAGTTCTCTGAGATCTCTTTATCCTTTCTGGTATGATATGGGCATTGGAGGTAAATGGCTGTTCTGTCTCATATTTGAGGATGATAAAGCCCGAACGAATCCTTGAGAAGTGTGTGTGATATTGTTAGCAAAAGTGTGTTTCTGCTGCCTGCCTTTCAAAAGCCAACCAAGAGCTCAGCTTCATATGAAGGAATGTTTGCTTTCATTCATATACTGACAACAATGGGGGAGGGTGGACTTCTGTTCAAAGGCTGACTGGCCCGCCCCACAACTGGCAACCAGTGGGGCAAGAGCTTTTATAGACAAGAGGGAGGGGGTCTCTTTGCAAAAACAGCAGTCAGCTCCGACAGTCATTTTGAAATTAGTCATGAGCGGTTGACACACGTTATCTTGATGTATTCAGGACAGTTAATCTTCAGTACCAGGGCCACGATGTTCCTATCTCCTAGATGTCAATTCTCTAAATCGTGGCAGCTTTTCGCATGGATGCAATGTGGTCATCATGTAGTAAACTTGTCCACTGCGTGGGGCTTTCAATGTGTATAAAACAGCTCACAGGATATGACCCAGAATAATATCTATTATCTTGGGGAAGAACTGCAGGTCCTTGTCTTGGCTTCATGACTTCATTATTACTATTTCATCTCCTTTGTCTGTTTTTCTTTGCTATCCGACATTCTCAATTCCCTGATTAAACTTATTCTTTGACTAACATCATTCACAGACAAAAGGCAGGTAGAAAATATCAGGGGTGGGGCAAGGAACACAGGGTCCTGCATCAACTCAATGGGCTCAGTGTGCGTTTGATCATTCTAAATCATTCCCCTCTCCATTCACTTAATGAGGGTTCATGAAAACGACAGGGCTGGAATTCGAGAATGTACACAAAGTGAATGGAAGAGTTAGAGTTGGGAGGAATTCTGAGTCTCAGACTAGCCATGAACTTCTTCAATGTACTATGAAGGATTTCATTTCACTGGGGCATGCTTAAGCTCACAGCTGAATGATCTGTAGCTCACTCAGTAGTTGTGAGAACAGGAACGTAGTAACATGTCAACTAGGTGGACTCTACCCCATGCAAAAATCTGAAAACCTAAGTGCACACTCAGGCACGTCTGTGGAAAACTACCTGGAGAACAGGGTTTAGGTGATAGTGGAGGGCAGTGGTGTTGCTGAGTCTTACTAGACACTACAGATATGAGCCAGGTGGCACTCTATAACCTTTAAAGAATTCTAATCTACACCTCTTCTGCCCTGTTTGCTATGAAATCCAGGCAGAGGAGACAGCTTCACTCAAGAAGAATTTCAGAAGTATCAGGAGCTGAACAGTGAAAGGGGGATTCCAAATGAAAATATTGAAAATGTCATTGAAACAGGTAAAGCTCCAGAGGACAAGTATCCGAAATGAAAACACATTACAAGGAGATTCATATCAAATTTCCCTTTTGCAGAGACACCTTTGATAAAAGTTGCTTTGAAATAATCCTTTGAAATAGAGGCATGTCAATGGTCATTTTTCCCCTTATTCACTCTCTTTCACAGACAATTGTCCTCCATAAAAACAGAGAACATCAGTTGGGTGAGTAGACATTTGACAAATGGCAAGGCTGAGTTTCTGTTCTGTAGGTTAATAATTTGGGGGAGGTTTTTTTTCTTTTTATTGCTTTAAGAATGGGATACATACACAATAGAATATTACCCAGCCATGAAAAAGAATGAAATAATGTCATTTGCAGCAACATGGATGGACCTAGAAATGATCTTACTAAGAGAACTAAGTCAGAAAGCAGAAGACAAACATATGCTATCACTTTCATGTGGAGTCTAAAGTATGATGCAAATGAACCATTAATAAAACAGAAACAGACTCTCAAACATAGACAAAATGAATGGTTATGAAAAGGGAAGGAGGTAAAGGGTAACTTAGGAGTTTGAGATGACCAGATACACACTAAAATATATAAAGTAAACAAAATCAAATATACTGATAGCACAGAGAACTAAACTCAGTGCCTTGTAATAACTTAAAAGAAGAAGAATCTAAAAAGATATACATGTACCTATATAGATATATAGGTACATGTAATAGGTACATGTATGTAAATATATATACATATATATGTATACATATGTGTGTATATATACATATATGTGTATATATACATGTATATATATATATATACATATATACACACACATATGTATCAATGAGGGCTTCTTAGGTTACTCAGAGGTAAAGAATCTGCCTGCCAATGCAGGAAACACAAGACAGGCAGGTTCTATCCCTGAGTCAGGAAGATCCCTTGGAGTAGGAAATGGAAAACCCATCCAGTATTTTTGCCTGGAAAATCCAATGAACAGAGGAGTCTGGCAAGATATAGTCAATAGGACACAAAATTTGGGGAACACATTAGCGACTCAGCAACAACAAATGTATAAATGAATCAGTTTCCTCTATACCTGAAACTAATACAACATTGCACACCAACTATACGTCAATAAAAACCAATTTTAATAAAGAATGGGATAACAAAACACTTCACACTGCCACGTGCCAAAGGCTCAGACTTCCTTAAGTCTTTGGATTCAATCTCGAAAGACAGACGTGGTCTAGACTCCACAGAAAGATGCTCTGATGACAAAGGAGACTGTGTGAAGCCCTGAATTGTGAGTTATGATAATTGCTGGAGAATCCCACCGTGAATGAATAACCTTGCAGTCACAACACAAGCATGATGATTAATGAGACTACAGAAGATTGAGTGGCACATGTCACATAGTTTATAGTCTCCTACACCTCAGATCTGTGAATATGTAACTTACTACCTCTCAACATAAGACTTGATACCGGACTGCTCATGACTAGCTTCACCGGGTGGTAAAACTATGCAACCCCACAGGAGCACACGCACAGATTAACTTCTGAGAAATGAAGCTTGTAGGAAAATTTCCCCACTGTTTCCATCAGAAACTGCTTCTATTTTACCATTCCTGCTCTGGGCAATATCATCTTAACCCTAGTCAGCTCAACATTTTATTTTCCTTTCAGGTAAACAAAAAAACAAAGTAAGAATATAAGCAGCATTGAAGCAGTAATGTGTCCCAATCATTCATATGAAAATAATAGACCTTTTCCTTGAAATCATCATTCCTTCTCTCCCAGGAAATCATGACCCAGAATCCACGGTTTTCCAACTATGAATGCCCTCTGTTCTTCCTGATGTTACTGGATTCCTAAACTTATTAATAAATTCATTATGCATATATGTGGAGTGAACAAAGCTTCTACTGGCAAATGAACAAAACATGTAAATTCAACCATGGAGAAAATCAAGTGTACAACGAAGGAGGAGATAACTCTCTTTAGATCACATGGTGTGAGTCCTGCAAGTGTGTTTATGAGAAGAGACAAAACCCCAGAAATGTAGCTGTATATGCTGATATAAAGTTCCTATCAGATGTCATGGGAGAGATGGAATTGGTTAGTCAGACAACTTCAAATAGAATCTGAGCTGTCCTAAGTGGAACCTGAAAACAACTCAAGTATGGGGTTAAGCAGCATTCGTCAGCTGTGGGGTGGCAGAGGTGGTAAGGATGCTGTACCATGCAGTCTTTCATGACCTAAGGGGGTGCCGTGGTAAAGAACACATCTACTAATGCAGGAGACACAAGGAGTAGCTTCGATCCCTGGGCGGAGAGATGCCCCAGAGCAGGAAATGGAAACGCCCTCCAGTACTCTTGCCTGGAGAATCCCGGCAGAGGAGCCTGGCGGGCTACAGTCCCTGGGGTCCCAAGAGTCAGACACAGTTCATCCACTGAGCACCAACACACACAACAGAAGTGAACAGTATTTCCCAAAGAGAGAGCACTGCTGGTGTTCACAAAGCACAAAGTCCGCGGTGCCTGACGTGGATCGGCTACTCTCCAGCTCAAGCCCCGAAGCAGAGGCTGTGATGCTGATGCAGGCGCTGAGTTTCCTAAGGCTCTGCATAAAAGCTCCCCATCACACATTTTTCAAAGTAATAGTCACTGAATGGTGCCAACTGATGGGAAAAAAGGAGCATCATGGGTACCCAATAGGTCATGCCTTTAGACCAGACGGTTCCGTTCCATTCAGTCGCTCAGTTGTGTTCGACTCTTTGTGACCCCATGAACTGCAGCACGCCAGGCCTCCCTCTCCATCTCCAACTCCCAGAGTCTACTCAAACTCATGTCCATTGAGTTGGTGATGCCATCCAACCATCTTATCCTCTGTCGTCTCCTTCTCCTTTCGCTTTCAATCTTTCCCAGCATCAGGGTCTTTTCAAATGACTCAGCTCTTGGCATCAGGTGGCCAAAGTATTGGAGTTTCAGCTTCAACATCAGTCCTTCCAAAAAACATTCAGGACTGATTTCCTTTAGGGTGTACCAGTTGGATCTCCTTGCAGTCCAAGGGACTCTCAAGAGTCTTCTCCAACACCACAGTTCAAAAGCATCAATTCCTCAGCACTCAGCTTTCTTTGTAGTCCAACTCTCACATCCAGACATGACTACTGGAAAAACCGTAGCCCTGACTAGACAGACCTTTGCTGGTAAAGTAATGTCTCTCCTTTTTAACATGCTGTCTAGGCTGGTCATAACTTCTCTTGCAAGGAATAAGCGTCTTTTTATTTCATGGCTGCAGTCACCATCTGCAGTCATTTTAGAGCCCCCCTCAAAAAAAAAAATTAGTTTGAGCATTCTTTGGCAGGACCATAAAAGAGACCTGGAAAGGTGTTTAAAGGAGATAGGGAAGATCAGGCAGTCCTAGACAACTCAATAGACCGTCGTAGGCTCCCGAGGGCAAGGAAGGCAGTGCACCTCAAATGCTGCAGTAGTGACGGGCAAGTCAAAGTAGGACACTGGGCACATAGTGTGCCAGGGCTCTTTGTAAGCTACATGTACTTTAAATGCTTGTTACAACCACACCATTGTCTCCAAGGTCAAGATATCTGTCTGCATTAACTCCAGTTGTTGACAGAAAATGGAATAGTAGTGGTTGATGACTAAGCTCTACACGCTTCATGGATCACTGCTTTGTGTGCTGAAGGGGCTGGCAGAACTCAGTGAAGCTATGAGCCTCTTCGTGTAGGGCCACCCAAGACAGATGTGTCACAGTGAAGAGTTCTGACAGAACGTGATCCACTGGAGGAGGGAGTGGCAAGCCACTCCTGTATTCTTGTTGTGGGAACCCCATGAGCTCTGTAAAAGGGCAAACAGATAGGACCCCGAAAGATGAGTTCCCAGGTTGGAAGGTGTCCAATATTGCTACTGGGGAAGAGTCGAAGACAACTCCTAATAGCCCTGGAAAGAATGAAGCTATGCTCACTTAGGTCCCACCTAAGGAAGCTGCCTCAAACAAGAAGCAAAGCCAGGAAAAGAACAAGCTGAGCAGAGGGAGTTCCCTAGGATCCATTGGCGCAGAATCCACCAGCTGATGCAGGGGACACGGATTGTAGTTCTGATCCAGAAAGATTCCCGTGCTCCTCAGCAACTAATCCCATGCGCTACATCAATTGCGCTTGTGTTCTAGAGCCCCAACCAAAGAACCATCTCTGAGAAGCCCTCCAACTGTAAGTCAAGAAATGCAGATCACAGCAATTTTCAAATTTTAAAATTAAAAAAAATAAAACTGAGCAGAAGTTATAAAGTGTGACCACTTTGATACACCATAAAACAGTTCCAAAAATTCTAACAGAAACAACTTCAGTTTGAGTCTTGAAAGCAACATTAGAAACGAGACAGGGAATATGAACCATGAAAAAAAATTATCTGGTATACTATTTTCAAGTATCTTTATCCAGTTAAAAATATAGTGAATCCTGGGGAAGGGAGATCCATGACAAATGGATTGAGTTTAATCAGGGTTGACATAGGAACTCTTAGAACTTTGCAGAGGGTTAAGGAGCAGGAAGGTAGAGTCAAAGAATAAATGTCTCTGGTGATTTACATAAGAAACAAGTGAACTAACACATCTGCCTCCTCACACATTAACCCGTGTGTGTATCTGTATCTGTGCGTGTATGAGATCACACGTGAAAGTTCTGCTCCAAGCGACTGACCAGGTATTTGTGCAATATGATTAGTCACAGTCACTATGCTCTTCGTTACATCTTTCTTTAAATCACAAGACCTCCTTAGGGAATGATAGCTAAACAGAAAAACACCTAAAAAAAAAAAACAAAACAGTAGAATTTAAGTCAGTTAAAGCCTTATGTTTGATCCCGAGTATCTGCCTATGCTGAGAACTCTGCACCCAGCATTTTTTCAAGGGTTATTTGTTTTGGCTCCAAAATGTAGCAAAACTTGTATCTTGTTCTTTCAGACACCTTTGTTGAAATGAAATACACACTAATCTGGCTTCCCTTGTGCCTCAGCTGATAAAGAATCTGCCTGCAACGCAGGAGTCCTGGGTTCGACCCCTGGGTTGGGAAGATCCCTTGGAGTAGGAAATGGTAACCCATGCCAGTATCCTTTTCTAGAAAATTTGTTGGACAGAGGAGTCTGGGAAAATATACTCAATATTGTCACAGAAGAGTGGGAAATCAATTAGTGACAGAACAACCACAAAAGCAGAAATGAATCACTTTGCTGTATACCTGAAAGGAACAAACACTGCACATCAACTCAATTAGAATAAAAATTAATTGAAAAGCTATGCGATAACAAAATGCTTGCCATGGGCCAAAGGCCCGGGCTTCCTTAGAAGCCCATTGATTTGAATATCAAAGCACAGACACTGGTCTAGCCTCCAGAGTGAGATGCTTTAAGGACAACAGAGGCGACTGTTAGAAGCCCTGAGTTGTGAGTTATGACGATCGTTGGGGAATCCCACTGTGAATGAATGACCTTCCGGCCACAACACCTTGATGATGATAAATGAGACTACAAAAGACGTAAGTGGCAGAGGTCACATAGGATATTATTTCCTACATCTCAAACTTCTGAATGTGTAACGTAGTAATTCTCAACAGAAGAGCTGGTACTCATCTGTTCACAGCTGGTTTCACCAGGTGGTAATTCTATGCAACTCCACAGGCGCACACACAGAGGAAATTTTGTGAAATGGGTCTGCAACTGCTTCTATATTTTCTTTCATGCTCTGGCCAATATCATATTAATCCTAATCAGTTCAACAATGTTTTACATAATTTTCATGTTTAAAGAAAGAAGGAAAAAAAGTAAAAACATGAGCAGCATCGAAGCACTAATGAGTCCCAATCATCCAGATGAAGATAACAGACCTTTTCCTTGAAGTCTTCATTGCTTCTCTCCCAGGAAATCAAGACTCTGAACCCATGGCTTTCTAACTATGAATATCCTCTGCTCTTGCTGGTGTCATTGGATTCATAAACTGATCAATAAATTGATTAATGCCCATATGTGTAGTGAACAAAGGAGCTCTATTTGTAAATCCACAAAAGATGTAAATTCAATTAAGCAGAAAATCGAGTGTACAGTGAAGGAGGTAATAACTCTGTTAGGACGCATGGTGTGAATCATGCTAGTCTCTTTTGGAGAAGGGAGAATAAACCACAGATGGTAGTTTTATATGGTGATAAAAAGTTCCAACCAGATGTCATGTGAGATGGAACTGGTTGGTCAGACAACTACAGACAGAATCTAAGCTGTTCTAGTGGCGCCTGAAAAGAAACTGAACGATGGGGTTAAGCAGCGTTCATCTGCTGTGGGGCTGCAGGGGAAGGTAAGGGAGTTGCTGAATGCAATTTTCCATGGGCTTCCAGAAGGTGCAGTGGTTAAAAATACACCTACAAATGCAGGACACACATGAGGTGCAGGTTCGATCCCTGGGTCAAGAAGATGCCCTGGAAGAGGAAACGTCAACCCACTCCAGTATTCTTGCCTGGAGAAGCCCATGGAGCAGCCATGGGCTGCTGGAGAGAAGCAGTATTCCTGCCTGGAGAAGCCCATGGACAGCGCAGCCTGGCGGGGCTGGAGTCCACGAGGTGGCCAGAGTCATACATCATTTATCAACTGAGCACACACACTTACAACAAAAGTGAACAGTATTTACTCAAGAAAGGGCACTGAGGCTGCTTCCAAAGCACAAGGTCTGCGATGTCCAATTTGCAGCTGCTTCTATCCAGCTCAAACCCTGCTGGCAGAGGCCTTGATGCTGATGTAGGTGCTGAGCTTCGTAAAGTTCTGCATAAAAGCTCCTCATCAGACATTTTTCAAAGTCATAGTCATTGACTGGTGCCCAACTGATGGGCTAAAGGAGCATCGTGGGTACCCCACAGGTCATGGCACTGGACCAGACAAAAGACGAGAAAAGACACCAGCAAAATGTGTAGGGAGATGGGAAAGATGAGGCCATCCTAGAGCACTCGGAGACCTCTGGTAGGCTCCTGAGAATGTGGAAAGCTGGGTGCACAAGAAATGCTGTAGAGTGAGAGGAAAGGCAGAATAGGGCACTTGTCACGGACCCTGCCAGGGCTCACTGTAAGCTACATGCTCTTTGAATGCATGTTACAGCCACACACTGATCCCCACGGTCAAGATATTTGTGTCCATTGGCTCAAGTTGTTGACAGGAAACAGAAAGATAGAGGTTGACAAATCAGCTATTCCCCCTTCAAGGAACACTGCCTTGTGTGCTGAAGGGGCCAGCATAACTCAGGCAAGCTAGGAGTCATTTCGTGTAGGGCCATCCAAGACAGACGGGTCGTAGTGACGAGTTCTGACAGAATGTGACCCACTGCAGGAGGGAGTGGACAACCAGTCCAGTGTTCTTGCTGGGAGAACCCTACGCACTGTATAAAATGGCAACCAGACATGACACTGAAAGATGAGGCCCCCAGGTTGGAAGGTGTCCAATATTGCTACTAGCAGAGAGTGGAGGACAGCTAGCAACAGCCTCGGAAAGAAGGAAGCTATGCTCACTTAGGTCTCACCCAAGGAAGCCACCTACAGAAGACTTGAAGCAAAGAAGGAACACACTGAGCAGAGGGACTTCTCTCGGGGTCCAGTGGCTCAGAAGCCCCCTGCCAATGCAGGGGACACAGACTGAATTCCTTGTCAGGGAAGATCCCACATGCTGTACCACAACCAAGTCCATGGGCTTTATTAACTGTGCTTGTGCTGAAGAGCCCGAACGAGAGAACCTTCTCCATGAGAAGCCCTGGAAATGCAGTAGGGAAAAGCAGAGCACAGGAACTGAGACCCAGTGTGTGTTTTTAAATTCAAAAAAACAAAACAAAAAAAACCCTGAGCAGAGGCTATAAGAAGTGTGACCACTGAGATACACTACTAAAGGAGTTTAAAAATTATAACAGAAAAAGTGGCAGATTGAATAATGAAAGCAACATTAGGAACCAGGCCGGAAATATGAACCATTTAAAAATTCCTATCTGAAAAACTATTTTCAGGGATCTTTTTCCAATTGAAAATATATCAAATCCCGGGGAAGATGGATCCTCTATGACAAGTGGAGTAAGTTTAATCAGTGTGGATATACCGACTCTTAGAAGTTTGCAGGGAGACAAGGAGCAGGAAGGAAGAGTCAAAGAAAAAATGTCACCAGTGATTTACATAAGACACAAGTTAACTAACACATGTTATTCTCTTTACCCCATGTGTGTGTGTGTCTGTGTGTGTTAGAGATAAAAAAGACTTAAAAGATCTGCTCTAAGCAACTGACAGGTTATATGTGCGATCCTATTTGTGGTCATCACCATGCAGTTCATTATATCTTTATTTAAATCACATGAGCTCTTCAGATAATACAATAAACAGAAAAACACAAAGGAAAAAAAAAAAGAAAACAGTAGAACTCAAGTTAATTAAAGCCTTATGCTTCAAACCGAATATCTGCTTCTGTTGAGAACTCTGCAGCCAGCATTTACTCAAGGATTATTTCTTTTGGCTCCAAAATGCAGCAAAACTAATGTCTTGCTATTTCAGGCACCCTTTGTGAAAATCAAAACATACATACAATACTCTAATTATCCATAAACGGATTAAAATTATATTTTCACAAGCTTGTGAACCGTGAACACTTTGCTTTTGACACAAACTTGCTGAAGGCTAGTCATATGACCTTCATCCTCTGTCTTTATCACTGCCCAAAAGAAGGAACTTAGAATGGGGAAATTCAAACCAAAACCCAACGAACCCTGCTCTTGAAGAAGGGACAGGAATATACAGACAGACAGATTCTGGATAGAGTTACAAAGGAAATTCAGTAAAATACTTACTGTAAGGGAAAACTGCTGGAGAAAATGGAAATTCATTTGACAAAAATATAAAATAAAATAGCTTCAACTCATCCATTGCTACATGTTTTACAAGTAACACAGAGACTTGTAGACCTATAAGTCAGACAGAAAGCAAGAAAGACGCTAGAGGTAAAACAAAGGTGGATAGTCTATGGCCAGAGATTAGGCAGTTACTGATTAGAATCTACACCTAGCAAGATTCCACACCGGGAACAGAATGCTAATAACCAAGCCTCAGTCAAAATATTTACATCTTTGCGGGACAACCTTAAGGAAATACAAGAGAAGCCAGCAATGGGGGAAAGATATTGGCACATCTCTCTCTTAAAAGGGACTCATATGCAGAATATCTTTAAAACCTACACACTTCATAAACAATGAGACCTTAATTCACTCAGGAATGAACACATGACTTGCAGAGACACTTCACAAAGAGAATTGACAAATGCCAATCACCTCTCTTTATTCATTCAGGAAATGGAAATTACAACTGTAACTGCGTTCCATCACATACTTATCATAGTATCTAAACTGAACACAGCTGACCACACTGAAGGCTAGCCAGGATGGAGCAATGGCAGTTCTCATCTCCTGCTGGCAGGAGTCAAGAAACAGAGGGCCCTGCGATCCAGCAGTTCCACCCCTAAGTGACCACTCAGCAGATGAGACAGCACAGTTCCTTGGAAGAACTTGTCTAGGAGCATGTTTCCATCAACACTGCAAAGGATAAAAATGGGACGTATCCTGAAGACACTATGCAAAGCCAATGGGAATGGATCTGCAAAAAATCTAGGTATTTACTCAAACGAATATGCTGAGGGAAATAAGCCAGAAACACACACACAGATCCAACTTTGGAAACATTCTAAAGAATACCAATTAATCATCTATGGTGCCAGAAAACTGAGGAGTGGGTTCCCAAGTCTGGGCTAGGGGAGGTTTAGGGCTGGAGCAGGTATCATCAAGGAGCCCAAGGGTAATTTTGAAGCTAACAGATATACTCAGACACTAACCAGGGAAAAGGTTTCACAGCTCTATTCATCCAAAGTTTATCAATCTGAAATATGTTTCTGTTGGGTATCAGTTACATCTCAACCAAGAGTTTTAAAAACTCTTCTTTCAGTTCAGCTACAGCGTTCAGTTCAATGACACAGGTCTAGTTCAATTTCTGTATTTTACAATTCTAATCGGGATCCATGCATTTACTTGTTTATTACTACCGTGATCACCATTTCTTCTACTAAGGGATTCCTGTCCACAGTAGTAGATATACTGGTGATCTGAGTTAAATTTACCCATTCCAGCCCAACTTAGTTTGCTGATTCCTAAAATGTCGACGTTCACTCTTGCCATCTCCTATTTGACCACTTCCAATTTGCCTTGATTCATGGACCTAACACTCCAGGTTCCTATGCAATATTGCTCTTTACAGCATCGGACCTTACTTTCGTCACCAGTCACATCCACAGCTGGGTATTGTTTTTGCTTTGGCTCCATCTTTTCGTTCTTTCTGGAGTTATTTCTCTACTCATCTCCAGTAGTATACTGGGCACCTACCGGCCTGGGGAGTTCATCTTTCAGTGTGCTATATTTTTGGCCTTTCATACTGTTCATGGGGTTCTTAAGGAAGGAATACTGAGGTGGTCTGCCATTCCCTTCTCCGGTGGACCACATTTTGTCAGAACTCTCCACCACGACCCCCCGTCTGTCTTGGGTGGCCCCACACAGCATGGCACATAGTTTCACTGAGTAAGACAAAGCTGTCACCCATGGGACTAGATTGGTTAGTTTTCTGTGATGGAGGTTTTCAGTCTGTCTGCCCTCTGATAGAGGAGGATAAGAGGTTTATGAAAGCTTCCCGATGGGACAGACTCACCGAGGAGGACAGCAGGTCTTGTTCTGGTGGGCAGGGCCATGCTCAGTAAGTCTTTAATCCAATTTTCTCTTGATGGGTGGAGCTCTGCTCCCTCCCTGCTATTTACCTGGGGCAAAACTATGGTGGATTCCCTGGTGGCTCAGTTGGTAAAGTATCTACCTGCAATGTGGGGGGCCCAGGTTCAATTCCTGGGTCGGGAAGATCCCCTGGAGAAGGAAACGGCAACCCACTCCAGTATGATAGCCTGGAAAATTCCATGGACTGAGGAGCCCGGTGGGCTACAATCCAAGGGGTTGCAAAGAGTCGGACATGACTCAGTGGCTTCACTTCACTTCCAGTAGTTTTGTATGTATGTGAGAGTTGGACTAAAAAGATAGCTGAGTGCAGAAGAATTGATGCTTTTGAACTGTGGAGTTAGAGAAGCCTCTTGAGAGTCCCCTGGACTGCAAAGAGATCCAACCATTCCATCCCAAAGGCAATCAGTCTTTAACGTTCATTGGAAGGACTGATGTCGAAGCTAAAACTCCAATTCTTTGGCCGCTTAATGTGAAGAGCTGACTCATCTGAAAGGACCCTGATGCCGGGAAAGATTGAGGGCAGGAGGAGAAGGGGACAACAGAGGATGAGATGGCTGGACAGCATCACCGACTCATGGACGTGAGTTTGAGTAAACTCTGGGACTGGTGATGGACAGGGAGGCCTGGGGTGCTGCAGTCCATGGGGTCACGAAGAGACGGACACCACTGAGCGACTGAACTGAACTGATTATCATCATAGTGCCGGTGTCATCCTGGAAGCAAACTGCCCAAGTGAGTGTCATTTAGAGATTGGCTGCCCATAGGTTCTTTAATAGTTTGCCTGATGCTTGGACAGGCAGGAGGATGGTTGAAAGAACCTGGATCTCAGTGTCAGGGGCTACATGTAAGGCAGAAATCTCATACACGCACTGAGAGTAGCTTATAAACTAAAGGGAAAATTAAATTGGAGAGACAAATTTGGGAGGGAACCTTGAGTGGCGCAGAAGATGAAAATTGGCTCCTGTTAATAATTTTTCCTTAAAATTAAATAAAATATATAAAGAAACCATGGTGATGATGGCTTGTCACTAAGTAATGTCCGACACTTATGACCTCAGGGAATGTAGCCCAGTAGGCTTCTGTTTCCATGAGATTCTCCAAGCAAGAATATTGAAATTGGCTGCTATTTCCTTCTACAGGGGATCTTCCTAGCTCAAGGATGGGATCGGCACCCATCTCTTGCATTGGCAGGTGATTCTTTACCACTAGCAACACCTAGGAAGCCCAAAAAATGCATAGGAAGTGTATATATATACACACACACACGTATATGTACATGTATATATACATCAGTCCATTTCAGCCCTTAGTCATGTCCGACTCTTTGTAACACCACGGACTTTAGCAACTGGGCTTTCCAGTCTTTCACCATCTCCCAGAATTTGCTCAAACTCATGTCCAACAAGTCGGTGATGCTATAGTCTGTTGTCCCCTTCTCCTCCCGCCTTCAATCCTTCCCAGCATCATGGTCTTTTCCAATGAGTCAGTTCTTCTCATCATGGTCAAATTGTTAGAGTTTCACTTTCACCATCAGTCCTTCCAATGAATATTCAGGACTGATTTCCATTAGGATGGACTGGTTGGATCTCCTTGCCGTCCAAGGGACTCTCAAGAGTCTTCCCAACACCACAGTTCAAAAGCATCAATTATTCAGCGCTCAGCCTCCTCTATGGTCCAACTCTCACATCCATACACAACTACTGGAAAAGCCATAGCTCTTAGTAGATGGACCTTTGTTGGCAAAGTAGTTGCCTTTTAATATGCTGTCTAGGTTGGTCATAGCTTTTTCTTCCAAGGTGCAAGTGTATTTTAATTTCAGGGCTGCAGTCAATATCTGTACTGATTTTGGAGCCCAAGAAAATAAAGTCTCTCACTGTTTCCATTGTTTCCCCATCTATTTGCCATGAAGTGCTGGCACCAGATGCCGTGATCTTAGTTTTTTGAAAGCTGAGTTTTAAGGCAGCTTTTTCACTCTCCTCTTTTGCCTTCATCAAGAGCCTCTTTAGTTCCTCTTGACTTTCTGCCATAAGGGTGGTGTCATCTGCATATCTGAGGTTATTGATATTTCTCCAGGAAATTTTGATTTCACCTTCAGCTTCATCCAGCCCAGCATTTCAAATAATGTATTTTGCATACAAGTTAAATAAACAGGATAACAATATACAGCCTTGACGTACTCCTTTCCCAACCTGGAACCAGTCTGTTGTTCTATGTCTGGTTCCAGCTGTTGCTTCTTGACCTGCATACAGATTGGTCAGGAGGCAGGTAAGGTGATCTGGTATTCCCATCTCTTGGCAAATTTTTCACATTTTTTTTTATGATCCAAATAGTCAAAGTCTTCAGCACAGTCAATAAAGCAGAAATAGATGGACTTCCCTGTAGCTCAAATGGTGAAGAACCTGCCTGTGATACTGGAGACCAGGGTTTGATCCCTGGATTTGGATTTCCTCTGGAAAAGGGAATGGCAATCCACTCCAGGATTCTTGCCTGGAGAATTCTGTGGACAGGGAAGCCTGGCGGGCTACAGTCTGTGGGGTCACAGAGTCGGACATGACTGAGTAACTAACACACAGACATGCTTTTATGGATGTCTCTTGCTTTTTAAATGATCCAATGGATGTTGGCAAGTGATTTCTTGTTGCTCTGCCTTTTCCTGAATTCAGCTTGAATATCTCTATATGTACACACACACACACGTCTGTGTGTATATCCATACCCAAGTCAGTGGAATACTTGGCAATCATAAATATATGAAGTTTAGAGCAATGTGGATGGACTTTGAGGGTATTATGCTAAGTGAAAGAAGTCAGATGGAGAAAGACAAATACTGTATGATATCATGGCAAATGACTGTGACAGTTCATGACTCTATGAATGATAACATATTAAGTTTATTTTTTAAAACCTTCAGACAAATAAGATGAAGAAAAAATAAAGCAATGGATAGCCAAAGGGTTGTACTCCACTTATATGTGCAAAATAAAAAAATAAAACTCGAGAATATAACAAAAAAAGATACAAAGAAGCTCGTGGTGCCCAGTGGGATGAAGGAAAGTGGTAGGTTAAGACAGGAGGAGTGGAATAAGAGGTACAAACTAGGATGTTAAAATAAATAATGCATAAATATATATATTGTACAACACAGGCAATAAAAAAGCCTACACATTTATAACTTCAAAAGGAGCAATAAAATTATGAATACCTATATGGTATACCTGTAGCAAAATATTGTACATGAACTATATTTCAATTTCAATATTAAAAAAAAAATACTGGCCACACTGAGGAAAGCCCTGATAACTGATTCCTGGTAGAGACAACACATATTTACCTTCTTAAACTAGACAGTACCACTATACTTTTAGAAATAAGCTTAAACAGACTTCTTCCATGTGAACAAAATAACACAGAAGCTAAGCATATGTGTCTTGGACTCTTTGAGGATAGACAAGAATATAATTTCACTGTCCTGGAAATGCTTAACATATCCTGTGAGTTCTTATTTACTCTGAAGACTTAATGTCCGGATCCACTGTAGCTTCTCTAAAAGTTAGTATCTTTATACAAACCACAGAAAACTACTTAAAAAGCTCAGCTGCCATCCAGGATATCAGGAGATGACGTCTATGTAATCACATCGTGTGATCAACCACTGTTTGATCATTATGTATTCTGCCAAGAGACGTATCCTATAAAAAGTGCAACCAATTCACAACCTCTCCAACAACTGGGATGCACTTGGCTTCTCTAGAAGAAGGACCACGAGAGTCCCAAGATGAAGGTTGTGTTCCTGACTGTCCTCTTGGGTCTGGTTTGTGCTGCCCAGGAAACTCCAACTGAGATAGACCCCTCAAAGGTACCTAGAATGAGGTGATCTCCTAGAAGGCCTTGCTTGTTTGAGAGTGTCTATGTGTGTGTGGTTGTGGTTGTTTTTGTGTACATGTAAGAGATAAGCTCATTTATATGTAGGATCAGATTGTGTACATACCAGGGTCCATGTAACTGCCTGAGCAAAATACAACCCTCTGTCTAGCCACTCTTTCATTTTTTTCTTCATCTTGTCTACAGATTAAAAAAATAAAATTAACATGCTATCATTCAGACAATCATGACTAGTCGTGACTTCTTTTATTTCAAATAACCCTGAATTCTACACTTTCTGCTCAACTGCAATCATGAATTCATGTCATATCATTCACCAAGGTAGGGGCAGACCTCTGCTTAATAAGGTTGAATTTACTTCTCTTCCATGCTAAATGCAGAGGCAAAGGTGGTGCTGTGTACTGGCGAGTAACCAAAAAAGATATTGACTGATGCTTATGGAGACCTTCTTCCATAGATTCCAGGAGAGTGGCGCACCATTTACGCAGCTGCGGATAACAAGGAGAAGATTGTGGAAGGGGGACCACTGAGGTGTTACTATCGTCGGATTGAATGTATTGATGACTGTGAATTCCTCTCCATTACATTTTATGTCAAGTAAGCACAGTCCTCCCCACAACAGAAAGCAAGGAGACTGTTGACTTTGAACATGGGGTCCGGGCTCCAATGTACAGTGAAAGGTGTAGGTCATGGCTGTGAAGTTGAGGGTGCAAACTCTATTCAAGGGTGCCCTCAAGCACTGGTAAATGGATGGTGAGGAAGGAATGTCTTGTCTACTGGTTTTTCAGGGTGGATGGCACATGCCTCTTGCTCACAGAAGTGGCAAAGAGAAAACAGGGATATGTTTACGTCATAGAATGTGAGTATTCCAGCTTTTCCGATGGGCTGTCTTCCCAAAACCATGGAACATGTTCAGTTCGGTAGTCTCAGTTCTATCAAAGACAACAAGATGTCTCAACGAGTCGACTGTTTCCTCTATTCATTACCAATGCAATCTTGAAAAGCCATTTAATTTTTCAGGAATCAATTCTGTCCCACAACACCAGCGTAAGGTCCATGAGTGGAATGTGGCCATTGATGGTCTCTAAGAAAAAGCCCCTGAATGGTGACTATACATGTTCCCTGGACATGGTGAAGTGTGTGAGATTTTATATATATATATATATATATATGTATATGTCTATACACACACATATATATATGTAATATTATATATTATTTTATGATTATAAAGACTCTTTCAAAATTTTTCTATATTTTATTTCACCTATATGATCAAATTTGCTTATTACAATGAAGAAATTTCTTAAATATTAAAAGTTCTTTATTAATAAGTACAGTAAGAAGAACATGATTAAATTCAAGCCCCAAAATTAGGACAGCCAAAGTAAGGGCTCTGCAATTCAGGAGACCCAGGTTCTATACCTGGGTTGGGAAGTACCCTGGAGAAGGAAATGACTACCCACTCTAGTATTGTTGCCTGGAGAATCCCATGGACAGGGAAGTGTGATGGGTGACAGGCCGAGGGTCACAATGTCAGACACAACTGAGTGATTTTCACTTCACTTCAAAATAAGACCAAAAATTTCAAATTAATTTTTACATACATTGAAAGTGACTTTAGCATAGACTTCAATCTCCACAGTCTGAAATAACAAGACATATTTGTCAAATATAATATCAATACATAAGTGGAAAGGGGCATTAACATAGATTTCTACCTCTTTAGTTGAAAATAACAGGAAACGATACTCAAATATTAATATCAACACTGTAACATTACATTAAGTGATCAAATGTCCATGGATTTCATTTTCATTGAAAAAATATACAATAGAGCACTCTAACATTGGTGTGATGCAGCTATTTTAATTTCAACTGTGGACATGCAGCCACAGGATCTAATCTGCAATCATTAAAGAGTATATATGCTCAACATTAGGCAGCAGACTAACTTGTACATCTTTTGTTACCTCTTATGCTAGGAAATAACTGGATTAGGTAGTAACTTTCACTTTACTAAGGTTCATTTAATTTTTTAGAACTGCTTTCTAATCATGACTGTACTTGCAAACTGGGTCACAAAATTCCTGAAAATGTAACAGTCAGTTCTTGTGAGCTGGTATGAGGTGGCTGAGGTTCAACACACACTCTAGTTGTAACAAGCAACTCTGCTTTCGTTCACAGACTGCTCAGTTTAGAAGACTGGAAGTCTTAATGATCTTCAGGAGAGGGGTGTGTAGAGAAAGCTCTCCTACTTCACTAGCTGCCTAAAAGGATCAAACAACACACCACTAGAAATGTCATTGAGACAGAGTCTACCATCAGAAGGAAAATAGATGACAGAGAGTGTGAGAACAAAAAGACACACGCAACTGAAAATGAAAGAAGTTAATCATACTGAGGTTTGAATTATTTTTTTCTGTCACAGTCCAGGGTACAAATACTTTGGAACTGATTCACGTATCAGACAACATGCTGGTAACTTATGTTGAAAACTATGACGGCGAGAAGACCACAAAAATGACTGAAGGTGTTGGTAAGTACTCTAGCTTATGGAGATGAGCTCGTATGATCAGTATTTTTATACTGAGGAGCGAGGTACACACATCTTACAATAGGGCTTCACTTGTGGCTCAGATGGGAAAGAACCCACATCCAATGCAGAAGACTGGGTGTGATCCCTGGGTAGGGAAGATCCCATGGAGGAGAGCATAACAACCCACTCCAGTATTCTTGCCTGGAAAATCCCCATGGTCAGAGGAGCCTGGTGGGCTACAAAGAACGCACAGGATATGACCCAGAACAATATCTATTGTCCCTGGGGAGGAACTACAGGTCCTTGTCTTTGCTTCCAGACTACATTATTATTATTTGGTCTCTCTTTTTTTTTTTTTTAATTTATTTTTTTTATTATTGTTTTTGCCATACATTGTCATGATATCACCATGGGTTTACATATGCTTCCCCTCCGGGTCCCCCCTCCCTCCTCCCTCCCCCCCGGGAAATCTCGCTGCACCAGTCCCGAGCATCAATCCTGGGCTGGCGATTGATTAGACACATGACAATTAACATGCTTCAATGCCCTTCTCCCAT
>ML664230.1:3540544-3563272 GCA_007570785.1 Antilocapra americana | reverse complement strand
CTTCCGGGACGGAACCCGTCCCCAGCTCTTTGTCTCTCCCTCTACTTTTTTTCTTTTCTTTCTTTTGTCCTACCTCCTCACGTCGGCACTGGGTCGCCTCTCCAGATGCCCGATGTCCTCTGCCAGCATTCAGTTCCTGTTTTTTGGAGTTTCCTCGGCCTTTAAAAGTTCTTTTGGTATATTTATTGGGGAGAGAGTGTTCTCCCCGTCCTATTCCTCCGCCATCTTAGTTTCGCCCCCTATTTGGTCTCTTTTGACTGTTTTCCTTTGCTTTTCCAGATTCTCATTTCTCTAATTAGGCTTATTCTTTGACTTAAATATTTCAGAGAAAAAAGGCAGGCCAAAATCATGGTGTATGGGGGAAGAAACACAGGGTCCCGTTCCATCTCACTAGATTAGTGTGCTTTTGAAACTTCCCCATCATTCTCGCACCCATTCATTTCACAAAGGTTCATGAAAACCCTAGGGATGGACTTCTAGAATGTAGACAAAGTAGATAGAAGAGAGAGAGTTGGGAGGAATTCTGAGTATCAGACTTGCCATGACCTTCTTGGATATACCATGACGGACTGCATCTAACAGGGGGGTGCTTAATGTCTCAACTGAGTGGTTAGTAGTTTATTCAATAGTTCTCTGAACTGAGATGTGATAACATGTTAACTATGTGGACTCTACCCCCACAGGCCCTGTGCGCACACTCAGGCACGTCTGTAGCAAACTACCTGGGAGACAGGGTTTAGATGATGGTGGAGGGCAGTGGTGTTCCTGAGACTTACCGATCACTACAGGTAGGAGCCCGGCGACACTCTACAACCCATAAAGGATTCTAATGCACACCTCTTCTGCCCTGTCTCCTATGAAATCCAGCCAAAGGAACCAGCTTCACTCCAGAAGAACTTCAGAAGTATCAGGAGCTGAACAGTGAAAGGGGGGTTCCAAATGAAAATATAGATAATGTCATCGAAACAGGTAAAGCCCCAGATGATAACAGGTAGCCGAGATGAAAACACACCACTAGAGCATTCAATTCAAATTACCTGTTGGAAGAGATATCTTCAATAAAAGCTGTTTTGTAATAATCTTTTGAAATATAGACATGTAAATGGTCATTTTCCCCCTTATTCATTCTCTTTCACAGACAATTGTCCTCCATAAGAACAGTGAAGAGCGGTTAGGTGAGTAGAAATATGACACATACAACATATTTTTTTCTCAGTAGGTTAACACTTTGGGGGAGGGGGGCTTACTGCCTTAAGAATGGGATACATGCATAATGGAATATTACTCAGCCATGAAGAGGAAAGAAATAATACCATTTGCAGCAACATGGATGAAGTGAGAGATGATCTTACTAAGTAAAGGAACTCAGAAAGAGAAAGGCAAATATCATATGCTATCACTTCCATGTGGAATCTCAAATATGATTCAAATGAACCATTAAGAAACAGAGACGGACTCAAACACAGACAAAATTAATGGTTACCAAAGGGGAACCAGGCAAGGGGTAAACTCGGAGTTTGGGATGAGCAGATGTACACTAAAATATATAAAATAAGCAACAAAGACCAAATGGAGAGAGCAGAGAACTATACTCAGTGTCTTCTGGTAACTTTTAAGGAGAAGAATCAAAAAGGGATACACAAACCTAAATATATATGCAACTGAGGGCTTCCCAGGTGACTCAGAGTTCCAGAATCTGTCTGCCAATGCAGGAGACACAGAAGAGGTGGCTTTATCCCTGGGTCAGGAAGATCCTTCGAACAAGACCTGGTACCCCACACCAGTATGCCTACCTGGGTAATCCAATGGGCAAAGGAATCTGGGAATCTATAGTCCATACGGTCACAGAGGAGTGGGACACAACACAGCAAGAAAACAACAACAAATGTATAAATGATCACTTTGCTCTTTACCTGACTCTAACACAACACTGAACACCAACTACATTTCAATAAAAATTAATTAAAAAAAAAAAGAATGGGATGACAAAACACTTCACCTTGTCAGGTGGCAAAAGCTTGGGCTTCCTTAGTCTGTGGATTAGAATATCTAAATACTGACATCGATCTAGAATCCACAGTGAGATGCTCTGAGGACAGTGGAGACGGTGTGTAGCCCTGAGCTGTAAGATAGGATGATCCCTGGGGAATCGCACTGTGAATGAATGATCTTGCAGCCACAGTATGTGCATGATGATAAATGAGACTACAGAATATAAGTGGCACAGGTCACATAGCATATAATCTCCTACATCTCAGAGCTGTGAATACATAACTTAGTAACTCTCAACATCAGACCCGATACCAGACCGTTCACAGCTAGTTTCATCATGTGGTAATTCTACGGTACCTTCAGGGATACACATACAGAGAAACTTCTTTGAAGTGGGTCTTGCAGGAAAACTTCTCCACTGCTTCCATCAGCAACTGGTTCTTCTTTTTCTTTCATGCTCTAGCCAATATCATATTAATAATAATCAGCTCAATAATGTTTTACTTTTTTCTCATGCTTAAAGAAAAAGATGAAGTAAGAATATGAGCAGCATCGAAGCACTAATGTGTCCTAATCATTCATATGAAGATAGTAGACCTTTTCCTTGAAATCATCATTCCTTCTCTCCCAGGAAATCAAGACCCTGAACCCAAGGCTTTCCAACTATGAAAAGCCTCTGCTCTAGTTGATGCTATTGAATTCCTAAATTGTTCAATAAATTAATGCACATATTTATAGTGAACAAAGGTTCTATATTTGCAAATACCCAAAACATGCAAACTCAACCATGCAGAAAATTGAGTGTACAACAAAAACGGGAATAACTCTGTTTAGGATGCATGGTGTGAATCCTCCAAATGTTTCTGCAAGATGAGAGAATAAACCACAGAAGGCAGTTTCACATGGCGAAATGAGGTTCCAATCAGATGTCACATGAGAAATGGAATTGGTTAGTCAGACACCTTCAAACAGAACCTGAGCTGTAATAGGTGGAACCTGAAAACAACTCAGTGATGATGTTGAGCAGTGTTCATCTGCTGTGGGGTTGCAGGAAGTGGTAAGGATGTTGCAGGATGCAGTCATACACGGCTTCCAGGAGGCACAGTGGTAAAAATAAAAATACACCCACTGATGCAGGAGATGCAAGAGACGCAGGTTTGATCCCTGGGTCGAGAAGATGCCCCAGAGGAGGAAATGGAAATCCACCCCAGTATTCTTTTTTTTTCTTTAATTATTCATATATTTTGTTCATTCAATAGGTGCTGATGTGATCTTATCCTTTTTTAAAATTTATTTATTTTAATTGGAGGCTAGTTACTTTACAATATTGTAGAGGTCTGCCATACATTTACATGATTCAGCCATGGGTGTACAAGTGTTCCCCATCCTGAACCCCCCTCCCACCTCCCTCCCCATCCCATCCCTCAGGGTCATCCTAGTTTACCAGGCCTGGGCCCCCTGTCTCACGAATCAAACCTGGAATGGCAATCTATTTCACATATGGTAATACACATGATGCAATGCTATTCTCTCAGATCATCCCACTCTCACCTTCTCCCACAGAGTCCAAAAGACTGTTTTTTAAATCTGTGTCTCTTTCACTGTCTCGCATATAGGGTCATCTTTACCATCTTTCTAAATTCCATATATATTTGTTAGTATACTGTATTGGTGTTTTTCTTTCTGGCTTACTCCACTCTGTATAATAGGCTCCAGTTTCATCCACCTCATTAGAACTGATTCAAATGAATTCTTTTTAATGGCTGAGTAATATTCCATTGTGTATACATACCACAACTTTCTTATCCACTCCTCTGCTGATGAACATCTAGGTTGCTTCCATGTTCTGGCTATTGTAAACAGTGGTGTGATGAACATTGGGGTACACGTGTCTCTTTCAATTCTGGTTTCCTCGCTGTGTATGCCCAGCAGTGGGATTGCTGGATCATATAACAGTTCTATTTTGTTCTTTAAGGAATCTCCACACTGTTCTTCATAGTGGCTGTTCTAGTTTGCATTCCCACCAACAGTGTAAGAGGGTTCCCTTTTCTCCGCACTCTCTCCAGCATTTATTATTTATAGACTTTGTGAGAGCTGCCATTCTGACTAGTGTGAGATGGTACCTCATTGTGGTTTTGATTTGCATTTCTCTGATAATGAGTGATGCTGAGCATCTTTTCATGTGTTTGTTAGCCATCTGTATGCCTTCTTTGGAAAAACATCTGTTTAGTTCTTTGGCCCATTTTTTGATTGGGTCGCTTATTTTTCTGGAATTGAGCTGCAGGAGTTGCTTGTATATTTTTGAGATTAATTCTTTGTCAGTTGCTTCATTTGCTATTATTTTCTCTCCTTCTGAAGGTTGACTTTTCACCTTACTTATAGTTTTCTTTGTTGTGCAAAAGCTTTTAAGTTTAATTAAGCCCCATTTGTTTATTTTTACTTTTATTTCCATTACTCTGGGAGGTGGGGAGCAGAGGATCCTGCTATGATTTACGTCAGAAAGTGTTTTGCCTATGTTTTCCCCTAGGAGTTTTATAGTTTCTGGTCTGACATTTAGATCTTTAATCCATTTTGAGCTTAATTTTGTGCATGGTGTTGAAAGTGTTCTAGTTTCATTCTTTTACAAGTGGTTGACCAGTTTTCCAAGCACCACTTGTTAAAGAGATTGTGTTTTCTCCATTGTATATTCTTGCATTCTTTGTCAAAGATAAGGTGTCCATAGGTGCATGGATTTATCTCTGGGCTTTCTAATTTGTTCCATTGATCTATATTTCTGTCTTTGTGCCAGTACCACACTGTCTTGATAACTGTAGCTTTGAAGTATAGTCTGAGGTCAGGCAGGTTGATTCCTCCAGTTCCATTGTTCTTTCTCAAGATTACTTTAGCTATTCGAGGTTTTTTGTTTTCCATAAAAATTATGAAATCATTTATTCTAGTTCTCTGAAAGATACAGTTGGTAGCTTGATAGGGATTGCATTGAAGTTATAGATTGCTTTGGGTAGTTTACTCATTTTCACTATATTGATTCTATGATCCATGAACATAGTATGTTTCTCCATTTATTTGTTTCATCTTTGATTTCTTTCATCAGGGCTTTACAGTTTTCTATATATAGGTCTTTTGTTTCTTTAGGTAGCTTTATTCCTAAATATTTTACTATTTTCATTTCAGTGGTGAATGGAACTGTTTCCTTAATTTCTCTTTCTGTTTTCTCATTGTTAATGTACAGGAATGCAAGGGATTTCTGTGCATTAATTTTATATCCTGCAACTTCACTATATTCATTGATTAGTTCTAGTAATTTTCTGGTGGAATCCTTAGGGTTTTCTATGTAGAGGATCATGTCATCTGCAAACAGTGAGAGTTTTACTTCTTCTCCAATCTGGATTCCTTTTTTTCTTTTTCTTCGCTGATTGCTGTGACTGAAACTTCCAAAATTATGTTGAATAGTAGTGGTGAGAGTGGGCATCCTTCTCTTGTTACTGACTTTAGGGGAAATGCTTTCAATTTTTCACCATTGAAGATAATGTTTGCTGTGACCTTATCATATATGCCTTTTATTATGTTGAGGTATGTTCCTTCTATGCCTGCTTTCTGGAAGGTTTTTATCATAAATGGTGTTGAATATTGTCAAAGGCTTCCTCTACATCCATTAAGATAATCATTTGGTTTTTATCTTTCAACTTGTTAATGCAGTGTATCACACTGATTGATTGGCGGATATTGGAGAATTCTTGCATCCCTGGGATAAAGCCCACTTGGTCATGATGTATGATTTTTTAATATGTTGTGGATACTGTGTGCTAGAATTTTGTGAAGGATTTTTGCATCTATGTTCATCAGTGATATTGGCCTGTAGTTTCTTTTTTTGTGACATCATTGTCGGGTTTTGGTATTAGGGTGATGGTGGCCTCATAGAATGAGTTTGGAAGTTTACCTTCCTCTGCAATTTTCTGGAAGATTTTGAGTAGAATAGGTGTTTGCTCTTCTCTAAATATTTGATAGAATTCAGCTACGATGCCATCTGGTCCTGGACTTTTGTTTGCTCCCACTCCAGTACTCTTGCCTGGAGAAGCCCATGGACACAGGAAGCAAGCAGGCTACAGTCCATGGGGTTGCATGAGTCAGACATGATTTATCGATGGAGCACACATATACACACCACAAGAGTGAACAGTATTTACTAAAGAAAGGGCAGTGATGGCGTTTACAAAGCCCAAAGTCCGTGGTGTCCAACGAGGGGGTGCTCCTCTCCAGCTGAACCCCAGAAGCAGAGGCCTTGCTGCTGATGCTGGTGCTGACTTCCCTAGAGCTCTGCACGAATGCTCCTCATCAGAGATCTTCCAAAGTGATAGTCTGATTGGTGCCAACTGACGGGAAGAAAGGAGCATTATGGGTACCCCATGGGTCATGCCACTTGACCAGACAAGAGACGAGGACAGCTGTTTAAGGGAGATGAAAAAGATGAGGCCATCCTAGACCACGCCAGAGACCTCTGGTAGGCTCCGGAGAATGTGGAAGGCTGGGTGCACCTGAGATGCTGTGGAGTGAGAGGAAGACAGAACAGGGCACAGGGCACGGACCCTGCCAGGGCTCTCTGTAAGCTACATGGACTTTGAATGCATGTTACAACCACACCCTGATCTCCAAGATCAAGATATCAGTGTCTGCTGACTCAGGTTTTTGATAGAAAACGGAACAATAGTGGTTGAGTACTAAGTCATACCCCCTTCATAGCCAAGACAGACGGGTCACAGTGAAGAGTTCCGACAGAATGTGATCCACTGGAGGACGGAGTGGACAACCAGTCCAGTATTCTGGCTGGGAGAACCCCATGAACTGTATACAATGGCAAACAGATATGACACTGAAAGATGAGCCCCCCACGTTGGAAGGTGTCCAATATTGCTACTGGGGAAGCGCAGATGGCAGCTACGAATAGCCCCAGAAAGAATGGAGCTATGCTCACTTAGGTCTCAGCCAAGGGAGCCACCTTAAACAAAAATTAAAGAAAGAACAAACTGGGCAGAGGGACTTCCCTAGGGGGTGCCGTGGTTCAGAATCCACCTGTCAATGCAGGGGACACACACTGAATCTTGATCCTGGAAGATCCCACGTGCGTATGACAACAAAGCCCATGCACTACACCAACTCTGCTTGTGCTCCAGAGCCTCAACAAGCGAACCATCACAATGACAAGCCCTCAGTCCATAACTAGTGAACGGCAGAACACAGCAAGCAAGACCCAGTGTGTGTTGTAAAATAAAATTAAAAAAAAAAAAAAAAACACCCTGAGCAGAAGTTATAAGAAGTGTGACCACTGAGATACCCCACTAAAATACTTTTAAAAATTCTCAGAGAAACAGTTGCTATTTGAATAATGAAAACAACATTTAGGAACCAGGCAGGAAGTAAGAATCATTAAAAAACTTTTATCTGAAAATTTATTTGCTAGGATCTCTATACAGTTGACAATATATCAAATCCTGGGAAAGAGGGATCTATGAGAAGTGGATCAAGCTTAACCCAGTGCAGATATATGAACTCTTAGAAGTTTGCAGGGAGACAAGGAGCAGGAAGGTAGAGGCAAACAAAAAATGTCACTGGTGATTTACATAAGAGACAAGTGAATTAACACATCTGTAACTCACTTTACCACATGTGTGTGGGTGTGTCTGTGTCTGTATGAGATATAAACACTTAAAAGTTTTACTCTAAGTGATTGAAAGGTATATGTGCGATCCTATTTGTCATAGTCAACATGCTGTTCATTACATGTTTCTTTAAATCACAGGAGACTCTTAAGTAATTATGCTGCTGCTGCTGCTGCTAAGACGCTTCAGTCGTGTCCAATTCTGTGTGATCCCACAGACGGCAGCCCACCAGGCTCCCCCGTCCCTGGGATTCTCCAGGCAAGAACACTGGAGTGGGTTGCCATTTCCTCCTCCAATGCATGAAAGTGAAAAGGGAAAGGGAAGTCGCTCAGTCGTGTCCAACTCTTTGAGACCCCATGGACTGCAGACTACCAGGCTCCTCCGTCCATGGGATTTTCTAGGCAAGAGTATTGGAGTGGGGTGCCATTGCCTTCTCCATTAAGTAATTATAACAAAACAGGAAAAAACATACCAAAAAAAAAAAAAAAAGCAGTAGGACTTAAGTCAATTAAACCCTTATGTATGAAACTGAGTATATGCTTATGTTGAGAACTCTGCATACAGCATTTACTCAAGGATTATTTCCTTTGGCTCCAAAATTCAGCAAAACTAATGTCTTGGTCTTTCAGACATGCTGTGTGTAAATCAACAGACATATGCACCGCTCTAACGATCCATAAATGGATGAAAATTCATTCTATTTTCACAACCTTGTGAACTGTGAACGCTTTGCTTTTGACACAAACTTGTTGAAGGCCACTCATGTGATCTTCATGTTCTAACTGTCTTAAACACTGCCCAAAAAGAGAACCAAGAATGGGGAAACACAAACCAAAACACAAACAAATCTGCTCATGGGGAAGGGACAGGAATATAGAGACAAATAGATTTTTGATACAGTTACAAAGGAAACTCAGACGAGAATAATAATCTTATAAGGAAAACTGTTGGAGAAACTGGGAATTCATATGACAAAAAAATAAATAACTTCAACTCTTTCACTGCTCCACATTTTACAACTAACACAGAGAGAGTCATAGATGTGTATTTAATACCCAAAGCAAGAAAGACTCCAGAGGTAAAACACAGGTGGACACTCTGTGACCAAAGATTAGGCGGTTACTGATTAGAATGTACACCAAGCAGGATCTCACACTGGGAACAGACATTACTAAACAAGCCTCAATCAAAATATTCATATTTCTGAGGGACAAGCTTAAGGAAACACAAGTGAAGCCAGCAATGGGGAAAAAATATTTGCATATCTCCCTCTGAAAAAAGACTCGTATCCAGAAAAGGTAAAAACCTACAAACTTCATAAAAAAAAAAAAAAACAAATAATTCACACAGTAATGAACAACAACTTGCAGAGACACCTGACAAAGGAAACAGACAAATGGCAAATCCACCACTTTATTCACTGAGGAAATGGAAAATACTTCTGAAACTGGATCCACTCACACACTTGTTACAATCTCTGAAACGAAAACAATTGACCACACAGAGTCCTGGCAAGGACGGAGCAATGGAAATCCTCATCTCCTGTTGGCAGGAAATCAAACATCAAAAGGCACTGAGACCCAGCAGTTCAACCCCTCAGTCTCTACCCAGGAGATAAGATGACTCAGTTCCTCACAAAAACCTGTCTATGCACACATATTCTTCAACACTCGAATGGATAAAAAGCGGGACATATCCTGATGATGCTATGCAGGGGCCATGGGAATGGAGTCTACAAAAATATATAGGTGTTTATTCAAACGAATAGGCTGAGGGAAAGAAGTCAGTAACACACACACACACAAGAAGTAGAATAAGAGGTACAAAGCACATAAATAATACACAAAGATTATTTGAAAAATAAAGATTTGAAAACATAGGGAATAAAACAGCCAATATTTTATAACTCCGAAAGGAGAAATAAAATTATGAATACCTGTATGGTACACCTCTAACAAAAAATATTGTACCTCAACTATACTGCAATTTCAACATAAAAAAAAAAACATATATATTGACCCCTCTGAGGGATTCCCTGATAACTGATTCCTAGTAGAGGTACCATATATATATCTTCTTAAACCAAAGGTGCCATTGTTAGTTTTAGAAAATAAGCTTAAACAGACCTCTTCAATGTCAAAGAAATGACACAGGAGTTGTATAAGAAGCAGAGAAGGCCAAAATGCTCAGCTGCCAAGCAGGATATCAGAAGACTACGTTTACGTCAGCATGGTCTTGTGATTAACCACTGTTTGACCAACATGTACCCCGCCAAGAGACGTAGCCTATAAAAAGTGGAACCAATCCACATTCTCTGCAACAACTGGGGCGCCCTCAGCTTGTCTGGAAGGAGCCACACGAGAGTCACAAGATGAAGGTTCTGTTGCTGAGTCTTGCCCTTGTCCTGGTCTGTGCGGCCCAGGAAACTCCAGCTGAGATAGACCCCTCAAAGGTACCCAGGGGAAGCTGAACTGCTAGAAGGTCCTGCTTGTTTGAGTGTGTGTGTGTGTGTGTGCATGTCTGTGTGTGAGATTGTGTGTACATGCGACATAGATATTTTTGTGTCTATGTATGACCAGACTGTATACCTTCTGTGGTCGACGTATCTACGTGAACATAATACTGCCCTCTGTTTATCTGTTCTCGGTAGTTTTCATTTATCTTATTCAGGTAAAATAAACAGACAAACAAGAAAAGCCTAACAAGCTAATATTCAGAAAGATATGAACCGTCACGGTCTTTACTGGCACGGTTTTAGCTATTTCAAAAAACTCTAAATTGCCTGCAAAAAAATTCTGAATTCTATGCTTTGTGCTCCAATAGGAAAGATGATTTCACGTCATGTTATTCAGCAAGGCAGGGGTTGTAAACTCTCTTTGGTTAATAAGACTCAATCTGCTTCTCTTCTGTGGCAAATGCAGAAGCAAAGACTGTGCTGCGTACCGGTGAGTAACCCGAAAAGAGACTGCCTGACGTGAATGGGCCCCTTCCTTCTCAGGTTACAGGAGAGTGGCGCACCATTTACTCAGCCGCGGACAACAAGGAGAAGATTGTGGAAGGGGGCCCACTGAGGTGTTACAATCGCCAGATCGAATGTATCAATGACTGCGAATACCTCTTCCTTACATTTTACGTCAAGTAAGCACAGTCCTCCTCGGCTGAGGACGAGGAGTCTGTTGACTTCTGACCCGGGGTCTGGTCTCAGTGTGCAGTGAGAGGTGTGAGCCACGGCTGTCGAGTGGGGTGTGTGAGCTCCACTCCCAGAAGGGCGTCCTCAAGCCCTGGGGAGCGAATGGTGGGAAGGAATGTCTTGTGTTCGCTTTTCAGGATTGACGGGAAATGCCAGTTTTTCCCAGGACTGACAAAGAGACAAGAAGGAGGTGTTTACGTCATACAATGTGAGTGAGCATTCCAGCTTCTGTGGCGGGCGGTCTGCCCCAAACCGTGGAATGTGTTCAGACTGAGAGTCTCCATTTCATCCACGACAGCTGGGTATCTCGATGGACGGACTATTTCCTCTACTCATTACCAATGCAACCTTGGAAAAGCCAGTTAATTTTTCAGCCATCTATTCTGCCCCACAACACCAGGGTGAGGTCCCAGGTTGGAATGTGGCTATTGATGGTCTCTGAGAAAAGGCCCCAGAACACTGACTCCTCGTGTTCCTCTGCCACGGAGAAGTGCAATTACCTGCTTAGGCTAATAACGACTCTTTCACAATATTTTTCTTTTACTTAACCTACACGATGAAATTTGTTTTAACTAAAGAAATTCTTTAAATATTACAAGTTTTTCATTAGCAAGTTTAGTAAGTAGAACATGATTAACTCAAGTTTTTCATTAGCAAGTTTAGTAAGTAGAACATGATTAACTGAAAGCCCAAAAGTGGAAACAGCTAAAATAACAGCCAAAATTTCAAACTAATTTTGACATAATTTGAAAGGGACTTTAGCATAGACTTCTATCTCTATAGCTTAAAATAAGGAGAAAGAATACCCAAATATGAATATCAATACATAATTTGAAAGAGGCATCAATATAAATTTCTCTCTCTGTAGTTGAAAATGACAGGAAATAATTCTCAAATATTAATATCAGTACTGCAATAGTCTATTCATTGATCAAATGTCTGTATGCTTCATTTTTATGGAAAAAATTTACAACAGAGCACTCTAATCTTGATCTGATGCTTTTATTTTCATTTCACCTGTGGACACAGAGCCACAGGATCTAATCTGCAATCATTTCAGATTACATATGCCCAACATTTTGCAACAGACTCATTTGTAGCTCTTTTATTACCTCTTGTACTAGGAAATAACTCTGAGTGATGTACTGACATTTAATAGCATTCATTTAAATTTCTGAATTCCTTTCTAACCATGATTGTGCTTGTGAACTGCGTTACAAAATTCCTGAAAATTTAACAGCCAGCTCTTGTGAGCTCGTATGAGGTGGCTGAGGTTCAATACCTACCAGAGTTGCAATAACGACTTTTTATCATGCACAGACTGCTCAGTCTAGAAAACTGCAAGTGTTCATCTTCAGGAGAAGGGGGGTGTGGAGAAAGCTTTGCTGGTTCACTGACTGTCTTAACAAGTTCTAACAATGCATCACTAGAAATCTCAGTGAGATCTATTCCAAGGGGAGACTGGTGACAGTACGTGAGGAATAAATCCAGCTTAAAGAAGTTGATTATATTGAGGTTTGATGGTTTGTTTTTTTTTTTTTCTCTGCCACAGTCGCGGGTACAAACTATTTGCAAATCATTCATGCATCAGACAACATGCTGGTATTATATTTTGAAAACGATGATGGAAAGAAGATCACAAAAGTAACTGAAGGTGTCGGTACGTACTGTAGCTTACCTAACACAAAGTAGATGTGTTTATATGACCGGTATTTTTCCAGAAAGGAGAGAGGAACACACCTAATTTATATGGGAAAGAACCCACCAGCAATGCGGGAGACCTGGGTTTGATCCCTGGGTTGGGAAGATCCCTTGGAGGAGGGAATGGTAATGCACTCCAGTATTCTTGCCTGGGGAATCCCACGGACAGAGGAGCCTGGTGGGTTATAGTCCGTGGAGTCACAGAGTCAGACACGGCTGAGCAACTAAGCACAGCACCTTCTACGAAGCACACTGGAACAGACGTTGGAACGTGTGTTCACACGGAGAATTTAGACTTGATGTGACATGAGTCAGGGATGGAGAAAGCCTGTCTGCTAGAAAAACGAGGAAATGTATGCACTGGGGATTCTATCAGAACGGCTTCTTTAAAAATGAGATGCACTTAGCCCAGAGATCCAAGGAAATATTTCAGGACGCTCCATGAGTTCCTTACCAAACATCAGACGATGGAGTTGCCGGGTGCTGACACCAAAGGGAACCAAAGTTTCACTCTGAGTTTAGCAGACTCACAGGTCCTGGCCATGACTGCATCCATCACCACTATAAATGATTCCTTCTCTGTCAGAACCATGAAGGCACTGCCTGCGCCTGAACCCAGTGCTCTGCAAACACCACCAGAGCACACTGAAGACCGCAGAGGCAGTGAGGTCTGGAACGTCAGTCCTTCTGCCACCCGGTCAATCCTCTGGCTTCACTGGCACATCCCTTTATCCTTTCTGATATTAGACCTCATCAGAGATGGGTGGGCTTCGTGTCTGGTCTTTGAGGATGACAAAGCGTGAGTTTTTTCCTCAGTAGCGTCTGTGATACGGTTACCAAAAGTGGGTTCCTGCTGCCCACCCTTCAAGAGGCAACTAAGAGCCCATCTTTGTAGAAAGGAAAGTCTGCTTTCGTTCAGATGCTGGCAACCGGGGGGGGGGGGGGGGGGGAGGGAGGAGAGGTGGCTTGTGTCCAAAGCCTCCCTGCCCCACCCCACAACTGGCAAACAGCAGGACAAGAGCTTTCATAGACAGAGGGAGGGGGCTCCTTGCAAAAACAGCAGTCAGCTCCAACAGTCGTTTTGAAATCGGTCATCAGTGGTCTGACCAACATGATCATGATTGTTTTAGGCTAAGTTAATCGAAAGTTCCAGGGTCCCTATATTCCCATCTCCTTGAAATCAATTCTCAGAATCATGGCAGCCTATGTCATGGCTACAAACTGGTCATCCTGCAGTTAACTTGTCCACCGGGTTGGGGTTTCGGTGTCTATAAGACAGCTCACAGGATATGATCCAGAACAGTATCTATTGTCCTTGGGGAGGAACTACAGGTCCTTGTCTTTGCTTCATGACTACACCATTATTATTACTTCATCTCCTTTGACAGTCTTCCTTTGCTATATGACATTCGCAATTCTCTGACCAACTTACACTTTAACTAAAATCTATCACAGACAAAAGGCAGGCAGAAAATATCAGGGATGGGGCATTGAACATAAGGCCCTGCCTCATCTCACTGAGGTCAGTGTGCTTTTGAAAAGTCCAAATCATCCCTCTACCCCATTCGTTTCATGAGGGTTCATGAAAACCCCAGGGATGGAATTCTAGGATGCAGACAAAGTGGACAGGAAGCGTTAAGAGTTGGGGCAAATTCTGAGACTCAGACTTGCCACGACCTTCTCTGATGTACCGTGAAAAACTGCGTCTCCCTGGGGCATGCTTAAGCTCACCGCTGAATGATCCGTAGCTCACTTAGTAGTTGTGAGAGCTGGAAAGCTGGTAACACGTTAACTGTGTGGACTCTACCCCACCGACCCACGTGAAGATCCGTGTGCACTCTTGGGCACATCTGTACAAAACCGCCTGGAGAACGGGGTTTAGGTGACGGTGGAGGGCACTGGTGTTGGTGAGACTTACTGGACACTACAGGTACGAGCCAGGTGGCACTCTATAACCTATAAGGGATTCTAACGCACACCTCTTCTGCCCTGTTTGCTATGAAATGCAGCCAAAGGAACCAGCTTCACTCAAGAAGAATTTCAGAAGTATCAGGAGCTGAACAGTGAAAGGGGGATTCCAAATGAAAATATTGAAAATCTTATCGAAACAGGTAAAGCCCCAGAGGACAACAGGTATTCAAAATGAAAACACATCACTAGGACATTCAATTCAAAATTCCCATTGGCACAGATATCTTTTTAGAAAGCTATTATGACATAATCCTTGGAAATGAAGGCATGTCAATGGTCATTATTCCCCTTATTCATTCTCTTTCACAGATGACTGTCCTCCATAAGAACAGAGAACTTCAGTTTGGTGAGTAGAAACATAACACATAAAACACTCAGCTTTTTCCCACTAGGTTAACTCCTTGTGGGAGGGGGGTTTCATTGTTTTAAGAATGGGATACACACACAATGGAATATTACTCAGCCATGAAAAAGAATGAAATAATGCCATCTGCAGCAACATGAATGGACCTAGAGATGACCTTCCTAAGTGAAGTAAGTCAGAAAAAGAAAGGCAAATATCATATGCCATCACTTTCATGTGGAATCTAAAATATGATGCAAATGAACCAATCATAAAACAGAAACAGACTCTCAAACACAGACAAAAATTAATGGTTACCAAAGGGGAAGCAGGCAAAGGGTAAATCAGGAGTTTGAGATGAGTAGATATACAGTTAAAGATATAAAATAAATGACAAAGACATAGTGGAGAGCACAGAGAAGTGTACTCAATGTCTTGTAATAATTTGTAAAGAAGAATCTAGAAGGTGTACATTTACCTACATATAGGTATAACTGAGGCTTTGGAGGTGACTCAGTGGTCAAGAATCTGCCTGCCAACGCAGGAGACACAGGAGACGTGGGTTCTATCTCTGAGTCAGGAAGATCCCTTGGAGTAGGAAATGGAAACCCACTCCAGGATTCTTGCCTGGAAAATCCAACAGACAGAGGAGACTGGCAAGCTGTAGTCCATAGGACACAAACAGTAGGACACACTTGGTGACTAAAGAGCAACAACAAATGTATAAATAAATCACTTTGCCGCACAGCTGGAAGTAACACAACGTGGCAAATCAAGGACATTTCAATAAAAAACAATTTACGAAAAGAACAGAATAACAAAAGGGTCCACCTTGCCGGACAGCAACGGCTCAGGCTTCCACAAGTGTTTGCATTTAAATGTCCAAACACAGCACGGGTCTACACTCCACAGTGAGACGCTGTGAGGACAGAGGAGGACGCTGTGTGAAGCCCCAAGCTGTGAGAGGTGATGACCCCCAGTGAATCCCACTGTGAATGAAGGACCCCGCAGCCACAACACATTCATGATGATACATGAGAGTACAGAACAGGGAAGCTGCACAGGTAACACAGTCTCTAGTCTCCTACATCTCAGACCCCTGAACGTGTAACTTAGGGACTCTCAGCATAAGAGCTGACACAGGACTGCTCACCGCTAGCTTCACCACACAGGCACACTCACAGAGGGACTTCTGTGCAGTTGTAGGGGAATTTCTCCACTGGTTCCACCATCCACTGCTTCTGTTTTCTCTTTCACGCTATGACCAACATCATGTTAATCCGAATATATGCTCAATAGCGCACTTTTTTTTTTTTTCATGTTTCAAGAAGAAAACAAAGTTAAGAACATGAGCAGCATCACGGCAGTAACGGGTCACGGTCATCTGCATGAACACAATAGAACTTTTCCTTGAAATCGTCATTTCTTCTCTCCCAGGAAGTCATGACCCATGACTTTCCTACTCTGAATCTCCTGTGCTCCTGTTGATGTTACGGGATCATAAACCGATCAATAAAATGATTGATGCACATGTGTGTCAGGGAGGATGTTTGCCATACCTCTAACACACAAAGCACATAAATCCAGCTATGTAGAAATCAAGTGTACAATGAAGCAGGTGATAATCCTGTTTAGTACCATGGTGTGAATCCTGAAAGTGTCTTGGTGAGAAGAGAGAATAAACCACATACGTAGTTTTACAAGTAGGTTACCACACGGTAGTTTTACAGGGCTCTGCCTGGATGGCAATGAGAACACCACGCAATAATATACAATGTCCACAAGTGAACCTATTTAACAAAACAGAAATAGACTCTCGCAAACATAGAGATCAGACTTGTGGGTGTCAAGAGGCAGGGAAGGGATGGCGTGGGGCTTTGACATTAGCGGATTCAAACTTCTGTATGCAGGATGGACAAACGATAAGTTCCTACCGTAGAGCGCAGAAAACTATATCCAGTCTCCTGAAACAAACCACAATGGGAAAGAGTATCAGAAAAAGAACGTCTGTATGTGTATAACTGAGTCACTAGACTGTACAGTTTAGTTCAGTTGCTCAGTCGTGTCTGACTCTTCACAACCCCATGGACCACAGCACGCCAGGTCTCCCTGTCCATCAGCAGCTCCCAGAGCTTACTCAACTTACGCCCATTGAGTCGGTGATGCCATCCAACCATCTCATCCTCTGCCGTCTCCTCCTCCAGCCCTCAATCTTTCCCAGCATCAGTCCTTCCAATGAACGCTCAGGACCGATCTCCTTTAGGATGGACTGATTAGATCTCCTTGCAGTCCAAGGGACTCTCAAGAGTCTTCTCCAACACCACAGTTCAAAAGCATCAATTCTTCAGGGCTCAGCTTTCTTTATAGTCCAACTCTCTCATCCATACATGACTACTGGAAAAACCATAGCTTTGACTAGACAGACCTTTGTTGGCAAAGTAATGTCTCTGCTTTTTAATATGCTGTCTAGGTTGGTCATAACTTTTCTTCCAAGGAGCAAGCATCTTTGAATTTCATGGCTGCAGTCACCATCTGCAGTGATTCTGGAGCCAAGAAAAACAAAGTCTCTCACTGTTTTCACTGTTTCCCCATCTATATGCCATACAGTGATGGGACCAGATGCCATGATCTTAGTTTTCTGAATGTTGAGTTTTAAGGCAAATTTTTCACTCTCCGATTTCACTTTCAAGAAGCGCTTTAGTTCTTTTTCGCTTTCTGCCATAGGGTGATATCATCTGCATATATAAGGTTATTAATACCTCTCCCAGCAATCTGGATTCCAGCTAGAGCGTCATCCACCCCAGCACCTCATTTCTCATGAGATACTCTGCATATAAGTTAAATAAGCAGAGTGACAATATACTGCCTTGATGTACTCCTTTCCCAACTTGTAAGCAGTCTGTTGCTCCATGCCAAGTTCTAACTGTTGCTTCCTGACCTGCATAAAGATTTCTCAGGAGGCTGGTCAGGTGATCTGGTATTCCTATTCCTTGCAGAATTTTCCACAGTTTGTTGTGATCCACCCAAATGCTTTGGCATAGTCAATAAAGAAGTAGACGTTTTTCTGGAACTCTCTTGCTTTTTTGATGATCCAATGGATATTGGCAATTTGATCTCTGGTTCTTCTGCCTTTTCTAAAACCAGCTTTAACATCTGGATGTTCATGGTTCATGTACTGTTGAAGCCTCGCTTGGAGAATTTTGAGCATCACTTTGCTAGCATGTGAGATGAATGCAATTGTGTCGTAGTCTGAGCATTCTCTGGCCTTGCCTTTCTTAGGGATTGGAATGAAAACTGACCTCTTCCAGTCCTGTGGCCACTGCTGAGTTTTCCAAATTTGCCGGCATATTGAGTGCAGCACTTTCGCAGCATCATCTTTTTAGATTTGAAATCGCTCGACTGGGATTCCATCACCTCTGCTAGTTCAGTCTTCCTCACTCAGCACGTGATCTCCTGGTAAATACCACAGTCTGCCTAACCCTGAGTAGGACCGGATGCCTTGGGTCCCTTTACCAGACCAGCCCCGCCTTGGTGAGTAATGGGATGTGCTGCTAGGGATGCTGAAACAGAAGGAAAAGGCACATTCACGGTTTACTGTGAGCGGGACACACAGAGGGACCTGGCCTTTCTGCACTCAGAGCCAGGGCCCCAAAAGGGCGTTCTGTGGGGTTGTTCCAAGCGGGCCTGGAAGGATCCAGGGTGTCTGCGTCTCGTGCTCTTATGACTCAGGCATCCACTGAACACTTCTCTGTGACACGCATGACTGGGTCCCCAAACAGATGACTGGAATAGGACACAGGGAGCCCTACAGAGCAAGCCACCATCCATGAATGGCTACAGCTCATTCTCAAAGCCATCACTGGGCTTCCCTGGGGGCTCTGTGGTTAAGAATCCACCTGCCCAGAATATCGGAAATAAAAACACGAATAAACAAATGGAACCTAATTAAAATTAAAAGCTTGTGCACAACAAAGGAAACTATAAGCAAGGTGAAAAGACAGCCTTCAGAATGGGAGAAAATAATAGCCAATGAAGCAACGGACAAACAATTAATCTCAAAAATATACAAGCAACTCCTGCAGCTCCATTCTAGAAAAATAAACGACCCAATCAAAAAGTGGGCCAGAGAACTTAACAGACATTTCTCCAAAGAAGACATAAAAATGGCTAACAAACACATGAAAAGATGCTCAACATCACTCATTATCAGAGAAATGCAAATCAAAACCACAATGAGGTACCACTTTACACGAGTCAGAATGGCTGCCATCCAAAAGGCTACAAGCAGTAAATGCTGGAGAGGATGTGGAGAAAAGGGAACCCTCTTACACTGTTGGTGGGAATGCAAACCAGTACAGCCACTATGGAAAACAGTGTGGAGGTTCCTTAAAAAGCTGCAAATAGACCTGCCATATGACCCAGCAATCCCACTGCTGGGCATACACACCGAGGAAACCAGGATTGAAAGAGCCACGTGTACCCCAATGTTCATCGCCGCATTGTTTACAATAGCCAGGACATGGAAGCAACCTAGATGCCCATCAACTGACGAATGGATAAGAAAGCTGTGGTACATATACACAATGGAATACTACTCAGCATTAAAAAAAATCCATTTGAATCAGTTCTACTCAGGTGGATGGAACTGGAGCCTATTATCCAGAGTGAAGTAAGCCAGAAGGAAAAACAAAAATAACAGTATACTAACACATATATATGGAATTTAGAAAGATGGTAACGAGAACCTTGCATGCGAGACAGCAAAAGGAACGCAGATGTATAGAACAGTCTCGTGGACTCTGTGGAAGAGGGAAAGGGTGGGATGATATGGGAGAATGGCATTGAAACATGTTAATTATCATATGTGAAATCAATCGCCAGCCCAGGGTGGATGCTCGGGGCTGGTGCACAGGGATGACCCAGGGGGAGGGAATCGGGAGGGAGGAGGGAGGGGGGTTCTGGAGGGGGAGCATGTGTATACCCATGGTGGATTCATGTCAATGTAAGGCAAAACCAACACAATAAAGTAAAGAAAATTTTAAAAAAATAATAAAATAAAATAAAATAATAAAGGATATGAGAAGAAATGGAAAAAAAAGAATCCACTGCCAACCACAATGATCTAATCCATGTATTTGACGAAGTCGATTGCTTTTCCTTCTTTAAAAATGTAGAGCGAACATCACTATTATTATTTGTCAACTATATATCAGAATACTCCCATGACCAAAAAAGTACTAAATGTGAAGGACATTTGTAAAACTCTATCATGTAAATGAACAGATGTTGTCTATAAATACCAAGACTTTTTGCAAATAAACATTAGAACCTATGTTTGGAATAATGAGCAATATATCCATCAAATGTGTATAAACATAAACAAATATGTATAAACATTGGTGACACCAACTCAGTGGACAGGAGTCTCAGTAAAGTCCGGGAGTTGGTGATGGACAGGGAAGCCTGGCGTGCTGCAGTCCATGAGGGTGGCAAAGTGCCAGACACAACTGAGCGACTGAACTGAACTGACTGGTAACATATTCAAAAAAATTGATCTAAACGTAAAGGTAATTTGCACTAAGCTATCAAATTCATAAATTATGCCTGATTTTCTCTTGAGCTTCAGTAACTTAATTAAAACCATCAATAATAAATGGTATTCTGTTTAAAAAAAATAAGAATTAAAAAAGAATCCGCCTGTCCATGCAGGAGACACAGGGGCTGCTCCGGGAAGATCCCACATGTCGTGCGGAGCAACTAAGTCTGGGAGCCACAAGTGTTGAGCCGGTTTCAACAAGAAAAGCCACCACAATGAGAAACCCCCACCCACTGCAAGGAAGAGAAGCTTCCACTCGACATGATTACAGAAAGCCCACACAAAAGCAACGTAAGAACCAGCAGAGCCAAAAATAAATAATAATAAATAAATACATATATATATATATTTATATATATATATATAAAGGACTGGCTCCTGCTGGCTTCCCAAACCCAATCACTGAACCAAGTTCGTCTGGTGGGATGTCCAGGAAATGCAGATGCCCAGCATGGTAGAAGGAGAGGGCCTCCAGCTGGCACCACGCAAGGAGACGGGAGGACGAGGCCGCCAGTCCGCCTCCAGGGAAGGCTGGGGCAGAGGGTGGACCGTAGGAAATGAAGCTGAAGCCCCCGTGGTGGCGATGCAGCAAGGCCAGAGGGACAGGAGAGATGTAGATAAGGCCTGCCCTTGGTCCTTCTGCGCAGGCGGGACCGTGCCCCCAGCTCCCCGCAATCACGAGGGTAACCCCACCCACACAGGCGCACAGGCCCGGTAGAGACAGTGCAGTGAGGCTAGGGAGAGGCAGGACCGTGCCCCTGGCCCCCAGCGATCACAAGGGTACCCCGCGCATGCACACACAGGCGCGCAGGCCTGGGGAGAGGTGTGTGGCAGCAGCCAGTTGCTCAGCTCAACCAGGCACAGCTGAGACTCCACCATCCTGGAGAGAAAGACTGCAGCCAACTGCGCGGCCGTTCAGGCTGCCTGCTGGCTGGAAGACAGCTAACTCTGTGTAGGTCTTCGGTTAAAGAGTAAAGCTTTCAAAGCAAAAAAAAAAAAAACCTTTATATATATAAATACTCCTGAAGCCAGTGAGCCTGCAGCACAGTGCTGTGTGGCAAAAGAAAACATTGCGAAGCCTTCAACCTCAAGGAAAAGGAGCCCCAGCTCCCCACAAATACAGGAAGCCTGTGTGCAGCAACAAAGATCCAGTCTAGTCAAAAATAAAAATCAATAAAATGTACAACCACAGTCTAGAGTGCAGCTCAGACAGCAATCTGCCTGTGATGCAGGAGACCCAGGTTCGATCCCTGGGTGGGGGAAGATCCCCTGGAGAAGGAAATGGCAAGTCACTCCAGTGTTCTTGCCTGGAGAATCCCGCAGACAGAGCCTGGCGGGCTGCAAGGGGTTTCACAAGAGTTGGCTACAACCTTACACAACTTACAACCTTACAACTTTGTATCCTTGTGCAAGGATTCAACCTTACACAAAAGTAAGGATACAACCTTTTACACACACACACACACAGAAAGAGTTGGAAACATCCAATTCATGAGGTCGCAAGAGTTGGATATAACCTTACACAAAAACAACATAACAACTATGCCAAAGATGATAAATAAATAGCTGCAAGACACAACAGTTTGAATGTGCTTATTGCCACTGAACTGTACACTTAAATATGGTTAAAATAATATGTGCTATTATCATATGACTTTTACCACGACAAAAACAAACAAAGGAAAAATTCAGGGTTGTGTTAATCATGGATTAACCCATGACTGTAGCGTGACTGCTGGAGTAGAGACACCTGGGCTGCTTACTCTTCAGTCGCTCAGTCTGTCCGACTCTTTATGACCCCATGGACTGTAATCCACTAGGCTCCTCTGGGAGAAGGAAATGGCAACCCACTCCAGTGTTCTCGCCTGGAGAATCCCATGCGAGCAGCATGGTGGGCTATAGTCCATGGAGGTCACAGGAGTGGGACTTGGTGATGGTAAGTAATCCGCTTGCAATACGAGAGACCTGGGTTGGATTCCTGGGTTGGGAAGATCCCCTGGAGAAAGGAATGGCTACCCAACTCCAGTATTCTTGCCTGGAGAATCCCCACAGACAGTGGTACCTGGTGGGCTGCAGTCCATGGGGTTGCAGAGAGTCAGACATGACTGAGTGACAAAGCACAGGCTCCTCCGTCTGTGGGATTCTCCGGGCAAGAATACTGGAGTGGGTTACCATCTCCTCCTCCAAGAGAGCTTCCCAACCCAGGGATGAAAAGCGGGTCTCCTGCACCAGCAGGGGTTTCTTTTCTTTTCTTTTTTTTCTTTCAGTCTCTGAACTGTTT
>ML664230.1:3524211-3540444 GCA_007570785.1 Antilocapra americana | reverse complement strand
TATATATATATATATATATATATATATATATATATATATATATATATATTTTGCGGAACCAACCTCTCTGATGCCGAGAAGAGTCCGCCAGTAGAGACACGCGAAAAGACAGCAGCTGTTGCCCCTCCTTTTGTCTCTCCTTACAGACCCTTCAGGGTTCTTAAAAGGGAGCCTGTTTCGCTGTCGTGCCCTGCAGGGGAGGATGAAAACCCGTTGAGCCACTCTGACAAGTTCCTTCCTGCTTCGGTTACACATCTGTCTGCAGTTTCCCCGCTAGGTGTTTATGTAAGATGATCAAGCCCTGTCCGCATGAAAGCCTGCCGCTTCATCCCACAGAAAAGAGAATGGATTGAAGAAATGACGGGATGTTCGCACACGGGGTTCTAATCAGAAGGCAAGTGGAACAACCTACCACTGTGGGCAAGGGTGTAATGTAACCCAAAGCGGGCTCTGGCTGCTCCCTGCTCTGAAGCCAGTGAAAAGACCAGGTGGCTGGAAAGGAAAGCCAGGAACAAGGGGGAGGGGGAGACCGAACACCTGTCCAAAGGCTGAGACTCCCTGCCCACCCCCTCCAACTGACAGTCAGCGGGTCAGAGCTTTTATAGACAGAGGGAGGGTACTCTGTGTACAAATAACAGTCAGCTCTGACAGTCAACTCGAAACTGATCCTTGGTTGTCTGCTCAGAGACATCTTGATTGTTTTCGGTACAGTTAACCTTGAGTTCCAGAGTCGCTCCATTTCCACGTCTTGAGGCTAGGTCTTGGAATTGTGTCAGCTTGTGTCCTGGTCATCGTGTACTTAACCTCTCAACCTGATGAGGGTTTCCGTCGCTATAAGACAGCTCGCAGAATATGGCTCAGAGTATTACCTACAGCCCTTGAGGAGGACCTGAAGGTCCCTGACTTTGCCTAATGACGAAACCATTATTATTTAGTCTGGTTGGGTAATTAAATAGATAGTCTCGTTGAGGTTTCAGAGACAAAGCAGAGCGGGCCTCTGACCTTGCTTCTAACCCACCTGGACACTGACTGCTATGAGGGCAAGACTTGCAACACCAAAGACAAGATGAAGGAAGAACTTGAAACTTGTGGAGCTGGAGGGGCCCCGGCCAACCAAGCCCCAGGCTTACCTACATTCCAAGGTTTGCAAGACAAAAGAGACGGCAGTGACATGAAACCAAAGCTGCTATGTGCGCACAGATTGAGGATCCCAGCATGTGTGTGGGTGTGTGTGTCTATGAGTGTGTGTGTCTGGGTGTGTATTTATCTGTGTGTGTCTGCGTGTTTCCCTGTGTGTGTATCTCTGTATGTGCGTCTGTGTCTACATGTTATTTCTGTGTTGTCTGTGCACAAATGCTATTTTTCTTGGTCTGGACTGCAAACCCCGGGGACAACTCTGTAGTTCCCAGGAACAGGTTCCTGAGGATGGCACACAGACACCACATGAGCTACACCTTACAGACGTTTCTCTAACAACCTGACCAGTGAAGGGGTGACTCTTCTCGAGCACAGAAGGATTCAGAGTTGCTGTAACTCACTCATAATGTGGTACCCACGTGTTCTGGGAAACAAACTCACTCAGAAGGACAATGCAGAGAGTGGAGTGCGGTTTATCACACCAGCAGGCCCAAGGCAGAGTCTCCTCTTAGCCAAGGACCCCGACCTGCATTTGTGAAAATCTTTTCTACCCGTGTGTAGGTGTCTGAACTCACCACCCCAAATTCCTTGAGACCTACATAAACAAAGGAAGGGTAAATACAGTCACAATAATCCCATCATTCATGTGTCATGTGTTCAAACAGTTTAACAATCGGCCAATAATCAATAAGCCCGAGGTTACACTCTGATAGGTACAAAAAAATTTATGGCCTGTCCAGAGACAGGGGTGATTAGTGTATGTTTTCTCTTAGGCAAGGAGTATCCTGGGTATGATCTTCAAGGTCCCCCTGTCCGGAGGGGGTCTTATCCTTTATTGTCGTTTCCACAGGCACTAAGCACAGAGTTTAGAGTCCATTGGAGAGGTGGCCGAGCGTGATCAGCATGAACAGGCCTAAGATGGAGTCCAGGCCCTATGAATTTCCTCTTCCATAAGGCCAGCAGGAAGTGGGGGTGTGGTCAGGAGACGTGAGGTGCATGAATCGCTGAGTCAGCGAGACAGCTGCTGCCATTTCATTCTTGAGAAAACATTACCAGGCGGTAAACACCTCACCACTGTTTCCAACACACGAGATTCTTAGCAGACTATGCTTCTGGGAAAGAGGACCCATTTCTGCCTTTAATGTTGTGCAGAGAAAGACTTGCACGATAGATTTGCACAAAGATTTGCAAAACTTTTTTAAACTCTGGAAGGTACATTAATTGGCTGAAATTCAAAATATTTTGAATTCCAAAATGTATTTACAGATTCACATAACAGAGAGTGGGTCCACACTTCCTGCTTCTGAAATTCTTCTTCACAGAGAATGAGACTATAAATCACTGAAAGACTTTTTCTGTTTACCACATATATATATTACACTAGAATGAATTTACTAGGGTTATCATATAATTGAAAAAAACACGAGGACTTATTTCCATCACTTAAAGCTTTCTGTTTGAAACTTTATCTCTTCTTAGGTTATTATTAGGTTATGGGGGCTTCCCTGATAGCTCAGTTGGTAAAGAATCTTCCTGCAATGCAGGAGACCTGGGTTTGGTTCCTGGGTCAGGAAGATCCCCTGGAAAAGAGATAGGCTACCCACTCCAGTATTCTTGGGCTTCCCTGGTGGCTCAGCTGGTAAAGAATCTGCCTGCAGTGTGGGAGACCAGGATGCCATCCCTGGGTTGGTAAGATCCCCTGGAGAAGGGAACGGCTGCCCGCTCCAGGATTCTGGCCTGGAGAATCCCTTGGACCATCCATGGGGTGGCAAAAGAGTCGGACATGACTGAGTGTCGTTCACACACTACCATATCACACACTCCCATCTTCTTAGGCTGAGCGGTCCGTGAGTCTCAAGCTTTTACTCAGCTACGATCAATGTTTATAAAGCTTGCCTCTTTGCTCACAAACTGTGAGCCCTGAAAACACAGCAGCCTAGAAGATAAGTATTCAGGTAACAAGGATTCCAGTTCACATGGTCTCACAAGGCCCCTCAGAAGTCTCTAGGTGATGAGGAGGGGCTTGTCCCTCAGAGTCTAGGGGAAAAGGGTTGCTGAAGAATGACCTCGGGGGCTACCGTGGCGGTCCGGTGGTTAAGAATCCACCTTGCAAGGCAGGCGACGTACCCCCCTACAGTTCAAACTACAGTGTGTGTGCCATGGCCAAAGATCCCGTATGCCACCACAAAGACCCAACACAGCCAAATCTATAAATAAATATTAACAACAACAAAATAAATCTATGAATAAATATTAACAAAAAAAGCAGATGATGATGATAATGATCTCAGACCTGGGTCCAGAACATAGCAAAACTAACGTCTTCTTGTTTTAAGATAGGCCCCCTGGGGGAAAATCAGTAGAAAGAGATAATAGGGTAATGATCTACAAATGGATAAGCAATTCTATTTTCACAAGTTTACGAACCATGAACAATTGATGCTGTTGACACAAATCTGGTGGAAGTCTTTGAGTCTTTGCCTGTCTCGGGAAATTCATAGCATCTCCTTAAAAACTGGCACTAAATACGTATTATCTGGCTTGAGGCTAGGTCATGTTTTTTGCAGGTCAAACTCCTAGAGACAACAGCCCTCTGCTCCAACAAACCAAAGACATCTAATTACAAAATATCCTATTTTACACGCATTCGTCTATTAGCAGACATTCCCTTTTAGCTTTGCTTCACGCCCATCCGCCTACGTCCCATGCCAACCATTAACTGCTTGTCCAGCTCAACAGCAAATGAGACTGTGTCCTAGTTCATTTGGCTGTCTCCCACAATTTAGCACCTTCTGTTAAGTGTTAAGTGTTCTGTAAGTGGCCTACAGGGAAAGGCATTTCGACAATTAAACTAATATAAAAGTTCCCAATTCCATCATCCTGTGAGCAAACCACACTGAGTCAGACCCCTTCGATGGCCCAGATGAAAAAAAAAAAAAAAAACAGGACAAGCTCCTTTTTTTGTTAATTTATTATCTCCAGGGTGAACAATTCCTTTCCAGGCACCCAATAAAGAGAAAAATCAATCAACCAACCAACAAAGAAAAAGGGAAAGTGGTTGCATGCTAAGTCACTTCAGTCGTGTCTGACTCTTTGCAACTCAATAGAGTGTAGCCGACCAGGCTCCTCTGTCCATTGGATTCTCCAGGCAAGAATCCTGGAATGGGTTGCCATACCCTCCTCCAGGGGAACTTCCAGACCCAGGGATTGAATCCGCATCTAATCTGTCTTCTGCACTGGCAGGAGGGATCTTCACCACTAGGGCCACTGGGAAGCCTTCACAAAGTGTACACTGGGCACCAGTGGCAAATGTTTCAAATGTTAGCCCTCTTGGGTGTTTTGTTTTGCTCTGTTTTGGTGGGATCTAATTTTTTAGTAATCTCTTAGCAAAGAAGGCTTTCAAATGTTATTTCTATTTATTTCTTAAATTTTTTATTTTGCATTGGGGTACAGCCAATTAGAACTGATGCTTTAAATAGTAGTGCTAGAGAAAACTCTCGAGAGCCCCTTGGACAGCAAGGTGATCCAACCAGTCCATCCTAAGGGAACTCAACCCTGAGCATTCATTGCAAGGACTGACGCTGAAGCTGAAGCTCCAATATTTCACCACCTGATGTGAACTGCCGACTCATGGGAAAAGACCCTGGTGCTGGGAAAGACTGAGGGCAGGAGGAGCAGAGGACAAGATGGCTGGATGGTTATCACTGATTCAGTTGACATGAATTTGAGCAACCTCCTGGTGATAGTGAGGGACAAGGAAACCTGGTATGCTGTAGTTCATGGAGTTGCAAAGAGTGGGAGAGGACCTGAGGACTGAACAACAACAGCAGAAAGAAGGTGAGCAACACCTGACAGATTCAGGCGGCCAGCAAAGGGATGCAGCCTTACATACACACATACCCGTTCTCCCCCAAACTACCCTCCATCCAGACTGCCAGGGGACATGGAGCAGAGATCCTGGTGACCGTAAGGTTATTACAGAGCACTGAGCAGAGTTCCCTGTGCTGTCCAGCAGGTCCTTGCTGGTTCTCCATGTTAAATACAGCAGTGTGTCCATGTCCATCCCAGACTCCCTGACTATCCCTTCCCCCTTCCTTCCCCCTGGTGACCATAAGGTTATTATAGAGTACTGAGCAGAGTTCCCTGTGCTGTCCAGCAGGTCCTTGCTGGTTCTCCATGTTAAACACAGCAGTGTGTCCATGTCCATCCCAGACTCTCTGACTATCCCTTCCCCTATCCTTCCCCCTGGTGACCATGAGGTTATTACAGTTTTGAGCAGAGTTCCCTGTGCTGTCCGGCAGGTCCTTGCTGGTTCTCCATGTTAAACACAGCAGTGTGTCCATGTCCATCCCAGACTCCCTGACTATCCCTTCCCCCATCCTTCCCCCTGGGTACCATAAGGTTATTACAGTTTTGAGCAGAGTTCCCTGTGCTGTCCAGCAGGTCCTGGCTGGTTCTCCATGTTAAACACAGCAGTGAGTTCATGTCCATCCCAGACTCCCTGACTATCTCTTCCCCCCACCCTTCTCCCCAGCAACCATAAGCATATTCTCAAAGTCTCTGAGTCTGTCTCAGGTTTATGAGTTCGTCTGTGTCATTTCATTTAGATCCCACATATAAGGGCTGTCATATGATGTCTCGCCTTCTCTGTGTGACTTACCTCACTCAGTATCACAGTCTCCAGGTCCATCAGGTTCACGGCAAGTGGCATTATTTCATCAAATGTTATTTTTAAAAAATTATAAAGAGAAAAGAAAACATGTACCAAAAATCTTTTTCATGAAAACACATAAAATACAAAATTGGCTTTTATGTGTCCCCTCTGCCTCTTGTTCTCTTTGCATTTTTTTTTAATGTGGACCATTTTTAAAGGCATTTTACTGAATTTGTTACTATATTACTTCTGTTTTCCATTTCAGTGTTTTGGCCCCAAGGCATGTGGTACCTCAGTTTCCCAGCCAAGGATCAAAGCGGCACCCCCTTCACTGAAAGGTGAAATCTTAATCACTGACCCACCAGGGAAGTCCCATCAAGTTGGTGCTGTCTTTCAGACCAATTTCAACTACGAAAAATTAGAATTGTCTTTTTTGTTACCAACGGCTTCCCTGATAGCTCAGACCGTAAAGAACCCACCTGCCCACGCAAGAGACGTAAGAGACCTGGGTTCTAGCCGTGGGGTGGGACAATCCCCTGGAGAAGGAAATGGCAGTCCACACCAGTCTTCTTGCCTAGAGAATTCCATGGACAGAGGAGCCTCGTGGGCTCCAAGCCATGGGGTCACAAAGAGTCTGACATGACTGAGTGACTAACGCAACACAAATTTCCATTTTACCTCACTTTTATTCTAAAATAAATCTAGACAACAGCTGGCAACAATGAAGTCCACACAGAGTGACTGGGCTGCCAGCTACAGATGCCCGATAAGTCTTTGTGCTTCCTTTTCAGCTGACGTGTACACATCTGGAAATGTCATAACTTCCGGGCAAACAAATAAATGCTGTTGCTCAATGGAGCTTTTTAAATAAATCTCTCACTTTAGTGCTTTTAGCAGCGTGCTCACTTGTTTGCTTCTTCACTTTAATTATCTTTACCAAAACCGAGCTAACTAAACTGAGTTTCAAGAATTTTAGCAAAGAGAAGGAAAAGGAAGAGAGAAAGGAATTGAAAGAGTCACATGTATCATGGTGCTGCTTTTTAAATGGGACTCTGTAAGGACAGTATAAAGGAAGCCACGGAAAAGGGAAATACTGAATCATAAAAACTGCACCATGAACCTAGTACCCCATGAACCTAGTACCCATGAACCTAGTACCCTAGTATCTGAACCTAGTACCCATGAACCTAGTACCCTAGTATCTGAACCTAGTACCCTAGTATCTGAACCTAGTACCCCATGAACCTAGTACTCTAGTATCTGAACCTAGTACCCTAGTATCTGAACCTAGTACCCTAGTATCTGAACCTAGTACCCCATGAACCCAGTACCCTAGTATCTGAACCTAGTATCCCATGAACCTAGTACCCTAGTATCTGAACCTAGTACCCCATGAACTTAGTACCCCACAGCTGACACTTGGCCAAGTGTGAATAATTGAATCTCGTATCAAAAATCCTGAGAACCACATTTAATAATGCAATAATTATAAACATGATGGTGAGTATGTACTATGAGTAGAGGATGAAAATGACGCAAGGATGTGTGTACACTACATAAAACAGTAAAACTGTATATGTGTATGTATTAGTCGCTCAGTAGTGTCCGACTCTTTGCAAACCCAAGGATATAGCTCTCCAGGCTCCTCAGTCCCTGGAATTCTTCAGACCAGAATACTGGAGTGGGCTGCCATTCCCTTCTCCAGGAGATCTTCCCAACCCAAGGATCAAACCTGGGTCTCGCGTGTTGCAGGCAGATTCCTTACCATCTGAGCCACCAAGGAAGCCCGAAAACTGTATATGGTTGAGTTTAAAATATATAGTTTGGATTTATTCATCAAGATAGATATATAAATAAACACTGTTCTAGATGTTTTTCAGTTCCTAAAAAAGAAAAAATCATGCTTTTGAATGCAAATATATTGTTCTTATTTCTTGGAAATAAAACCAGAACAATGCGTTGTAAACGCCTACCAGTATTCCTCATACATATGAAATCCTCATTTCTTACTCCAAACGCGTGGTTTAAAGTTGAGATCCTATTTACAGTATGGCTAGGGATGATGCCTTATTTACAGAGCACTAAAACAGAAGTTATTTTATACGTTGTATGGACAATCAACTATTATAGCACGAATATAGCATTTTAAATGGAAATTTTCCCCCTTTCCTTTCTTCTGTATTACAAGATAATATATATATTTTTGACATAAGACTCAGGCAGTTAAAAAGAAACAAAAGTAAAAGTCTTTCCCTACTTTTAACATTTTCAACCACCTAGAAAAGCTTTTATTATTTATCATCATTGTAGATATATATTAGATGTTAGATATGGACAGACATTATGCAAACATAGAGGGTGATAGTGATAATAGCTAAGTTTTCTACAGATAAACAGATTAAGTTATTACAATTTTACTCACAGAAACACATGCATTCTAGACACACACACACACACAAAATGTATCTAGTGATGATTTGGGACTTCCTTGTAAAGAATCCGTCTGCCATGCAGAAGACCCAGGTTTGATCCCTGGGTCGGGAAGATCCCCTGAAGAAGGGAATGGCAACCCATTGCAATATTCTTGCTGGAACAATCCCATGGACAGAGGAGCCTGGCAAGCTACAGTCCTCAGGGTCACATAGAATCACACACGACTGAAGCAATGTAGCACTCAAGTACAATGTGAAAAAGACAAATCTTTCCAGGCCAACTACTACAAGCTTGAGACATGATACACAAGACAAAGGACAAAATTATACACTGGTTTTCTGACTTGGGTATGCAAACCATCTTATAGATCTAAAGCTAAAGTACATTTATAAATGTCACTGCAAAATGTAGTCATCTGTTCTGTTTAAGTTCTTTCACTATTAATTCTCCACAATACTGTACCACCTATTCTTCATGAAGAATTATATTTCTGTTGACTATACAAAATTTGCCAACTATGGCAAATGTAAAAATGAAAGGAATTCATGATGAAAGATAAACAACTATCCATTCAGAGTTCTACCCAAGGAAGTATAATAGATAGTCATGAAATTTATTTCTGAAACATAAAACGTCAGGTATACCCTGTTAATATTTATAGGGACATAAACCGTTAGAGATTTCTCACTCTGATTAACTTTCTATCAGTATGCAAGCAAGGAGACGATTATGCTTGAAATTAGGAGATAAGGCATTTATATTTGATACACTAAGATAATTTTTTTCTTTGATGAAGCTAATTTCAGGTAGAGAAGTTCAGATTAATCAGAGGAAGTGTGTGTGTTTAGTAGTCTTCCGTAAAAATCTAAAGTTATCCTCTCAAAGTAAGTAGACTGCAAGTGGTTTTCAGAACATCAATTAAGTATCTTTATTTCAATTCTGGTCCTGATCAGTACAAATGAAATAATTTATGTTACAAGTATTTGATTTTTTTTTCTCCCTTAGAGTATTAAAAAGCAGAGAGATCACTTTGCCAACAAAGATCCATCTAGTCAAAGCTATGGTTTTTCCAGAGTTATATACAGACATGAGAGCTGGACCATAAAGAAGGCTGAGTGCCAAAGAACTGATGCTTTTGAACTGTGGTGCTGGAGAATACTCTTGAGAGTCCCTTGGACTGCAACAAGATCCAACCAATCCATCCTAAAGGAGATCAGTCCTGGATATTCACTGGATAGACTGATGCTGAAGCTGAAGCTCCAATATGCTGGCCACCTGATGAGAACAGTCGACTCACTGGAAAAGACTCTGATGCTGGGGAAGGCTGATGGCAAAAGAAGAAGGGTGTGAGAGAGGATGAGATGGTTGGATGGTGTCACTGACTTGATGGGCATGAGTTTGAGTAGGGTCCAGGAGTTGGTGATGGACAGGGAAGCCTGGCGTGCTGCAGTGCATGGGGTCGCAAAGAGTAGGACATGACTGAGGGTCTCAACAACAACTTAGTATTATACGGCAAAATGGGTATGCATCATCGGCTGTCCTGTTGGCTAAGTGGGGGATGTAGACTGAACTCCACATCTACGAATAAGCTGTGAAGCGCTGAGGGTGGCATGGCCTTCATTTGCCGTTGGATGCCCTGTACTTCAGGCACCAAGGTAAACAGTGATGGTTCTGCTCCTTCATCAGGGGTCCAGCCCACCTGGATCAACAGGATGGGAAACATGGTCCCACTACGCCTCCCCAGGGCGGGCAGGCGTGCACAAAACCAAAAAGGAGGCTCCCGGGGAAGGCGTGAAGCACACACGAGGAGGGAAGAATGACGAGTCATCTGCAGCCGCGTACACAGAGGTTTGCTGAGGAGAAGAGTGTGTTCGTCCTGCCGAGTCTCTTGCATTTTTGTGTCTTTAATGTTTACTGCAGGACAGGGGCCTTACAATGTTGGGCTAGTCTGTGCTGTACAGCACAGTGAATCAATCAGCTTTATGCATAAATATCCTCCCCGCCCTCCCCCACTTTGGGGGGTTTCCTTGCCACTTAGGTTATCACAGAGAGCTCGGGAGTGTTCCCTGAGCCATACAGAAAGTTCTCGTGGTTATCCATCAATAGGGTTTGACTTCCCCAGTGGCTCAGTGGTACAGAATCCACTTGCCAACGCAGGGGATGCCAGCTGGATCGCTGGGGCGGGAAGATCCCCTGGAGGAGGAAATGGCAACCCACTCCAGTGTTCTTGCCTGGACAGAGGAGCCTGGTGGGATGAGAGTCAGCACGCACATCAGTGGCATGTATTTCCGCTCTGGCTCCTCCTCACCCGTCTGGAGTGGTCCAGACAGCACAGCTGAAGTGTGTATGTCCTCCACCATTAATCCACAGAGATGTGCTTTATGGGTCTAACTGGAGTGTCAGGATCTACGGTCACGCCTGTGTCTGGATCAACACGGCTCAGTCTCTAAAACTTCACTTTGTCATCACAAAACGGCCAAGTCATCTGGCAATCTGGAGAGTAGGTTGCCATCTCCTTTCGACTTGGCATCTTTGTTTCCAAAGAAAGTTATATATCCCTTCTCTGCCAGGCAAGACTTCCTCAAACAGGCATGCCTCTGATTTTAAAAACGCATACCTATACACGTACCACGTCTTCTACAATGGCGTATGACTCAGCCATTGAGGAGAATGAAATCACGCCATTTGCAGGAACATGGATGGACCTTGAGAGTGGCATATTCAGTGAAGGAAGTCAGAAAAGGAGAAATATTATATGATGTCCCTTATTAGTAGAATCTAAAAAGAAATGATAAAAATGAAGTTACAAAACAGAAAGAGACTCAAGAGATTTAACGAGCAAACTTATAATTGCTGGGAAGATGGAAGGGTTCGGAGAACGGATAGTTAGGGAGTTTCGGATGGACATGGACACACTGCTGTATTTACCATGGAGAACCAGCCAGGACCTGCTGGACAGCACAGGGAACTCTGCTCAATGCTCTGTAATAACCTTCTGGTTCCCAAGGGGAAGGATGTGGGAAGGGATAGTCAGGGAGTCTGGGATGGACATGGACACACTGCTGGATTTAACACGGAGAACCCGCAAGGACCTGCTGGACAGCGCAGGGAACTCTGCTCAATATGGCAGTGTGGATGGGAGGAGAGTTTGGGGGAGAATGGATGCATGTATATGTATGGCTGAGTCCCCCTTTTGTCCACCTGAAGCCATCACAACCTTGTTAATCAGCTATACTCCAATACAAAATAAAAAGTTTAAATAAAATGCATACCTGACTCCAGTACAAATATGTCCCACAGAGCTATTAACAAAGACATGTGCTTGTGTATCTCTCTCTCACTGACATTCATACGTAAATAAAGTTTCCCCACATTTTGTGGCTACTTGGGAGTTTTTTCTTCTGTTTTCTGAACAGGTATTTTCATGAGAATTTGAGGAAAGACGTAAAGTACAGCTGTGTAAAACACAGTAATAATAGATCTCCCATCTCACTTTGAAAACAAAAATATATGGTGATTACTACATCAGTGCCCTACGTATATTACATATTGTAATTCACATAATTTTATGCTTTTAATTACGTTAAGTAGTTAATGAAGTCACTTTGCTGAAAACATTGTGACACTCATGTAAATAATTTGACATATGTGTATGGCATTGTTTTGTATAAAAACACTCACATATATATATATATACACACACAATTAAGTCTGTGATTATTTTTAATAGCGATACATTCCTATGCAAAATAAATGCAGAAGACCCACAGCGGCTGAGACAGTTTGCGTCTGAGTTGGCAGACATTTCTTCATTTGGGGGACGGCTGCTTTACCCTGGCGTGTCCGTTCTTGCTGTACAGCAAGATGCATCCGCCGTAATTGTACATAGATTCCCCTCCCTCTTGAGCCTCCCTGCCACCGCCCCACCCCACCCTCTTGGTCGTCACACATCACCGAGCTGAGCTCCCTGTGTACCCGCTGATTCCTCACGACATGGTGGATGCCTGGTGGATACACCTGGAACACAGGATGGGTGACACGTATTGTGGCATTGTTTGCAACTTTACAAATGCCTTCTCTTGAGTGTCGCCACGCAAACCTTTGCAGACTAGAGGGAGAGAGCAAAGAGGACATCGTCTCGGGGTGTTGTTACAGAGATGTATTACTAAAAGGAGACGCACGCCAAGAGAATAAGCACGGGTCTCGTCATTAAAAGGGCTTCCCTGGTGGCTCAGCTCGGTGAAGAATCTGCCTGCAGTGTCGGAGACCCGTTCGATCCCTGGGTCGGGAAGATCCCCTGGTGAAGGGAATGGCTACCCACTTGAGTATTCTGGCCTGCAGAATTCCATGGACTGGATAGTTCACGGGGTCGCAAAGAGTCGGACCTAGCTGAGTGACCGTCACTTGTCATTAAAGACAGCCCCCTCACCACGGCATTTACCTCTTGTCACCACCGCAGCCTTCCCAACCCCCTCCCCCCCACCTCCCGCCTCCTGTACTGTTTTGCTTAGGACCGCTTTGTGTACTGTGCTTAGTCTCTCACTCATGTCTGACTCTTTGCAACCCCATGGACAGTAGCCCTGTGGGCTCCTGTGTCCCTGGAATTCTCCAGGCCAGAATACTGGAGTGGGTAGCCTTTCCCTTCTCCAGGGGATCGTCCCCGACCCAGGGATCAAACCCAGGTCTCCCACATTGCAGGTGGGTTCTTTACCATCTGAGCTACCAGGGAGTCCAAGAATGCGAGAGCGAGTAGACTATCCCTTCTCCAGGGGAACTTCCTGACCCATGGCATGCTCCAAACGCCTCGCTGAGGCTGCTTGCTTACCACTGTAACCTGAGGGAGACCCAGACAGAACCTTCCGTGTATTATACAGAAACCCTTCTGTTCTCAAGAGCTCCTTGGCATTTCCAAATGAGTACAGATCACACTCGACAAGCAAAGCGCTGACTTTACACTCCGGCAATCTGCCTGTGAGTGTTTACATTATGAGGGAAATAATTTTTAGGAGATGGTTGAGTGGTTCCACATGTTAGGTCTATGTGGGTCACCAGCTCATTCTTGAGTCCTTTCCGCTGGCAAGACGTTGCCGCTACCAGACGGTGATGCCGGCACTATAGGGAACCCGTATTAATTAGCGTTCCTTAAGATCAACAGTTTGTAGCTTCTTATTAAGAAACGTAATCAGATTATGGTGACCGCTGACAGGCAATTAGTTGCAGACAGTGAGTTTTCAGCATGGATGATGAACTTAAGCCCAGGGATGTTTTTAGAATCTAATGCAGCGTGCTGCAATCAGTCCAACCAGTCCACAATGTTCTCCTATGGTAATTAGAATCATTCCTCAAAATTTATGGGTTTTCATTTTTTTTATTCTTTGGCTGCACCATGCAGCGTACAAAATCTTAGCTCCCCAAGCAGGGATTGAACGCATGCAGCCTGCACGAAAGTCATCTGTATTCATGATGATGCAGAGAGAAGCTACAAGCAGAGCACATTTTAAGTGCCACATTCTACCTCTGACATTTTCTACTGAATAACCAACTTTCGTCACTGGATGAGAGGATAATATACGTAATATGTCTGACCATATCATCTATTAGGATTATGTGCTTAGTTTGGGAAGTTTGTCCAACTTTGTGACCCCGTGGACTGCAGCACGCCAGGCTTCCCTGTCCTTGACTGCCTCCTGGAGCTTGCTCAAACTCATGTCCATTGAGTCTATGAGGCCATGCATCCACCTCATCCTCTTGTCGTCCCCTTCTCCTCCTGCTCTCAATCTTACCCAATTAGTTGGCTCTTCGCATCCATATACATTCTTTTTCTTAAAGACAATTAATTATTTTTATTTTTTGATGAGGACCATGTTTAAAGTCCGTATTGAACTTGTTACAATACTGCTTCCTTCTTCTGTTGTTTGGTAAAGGCATACGGGATCTGAGCTTCCCCACCAGGGATCAAACCCACACCCCCTGCATTGAAAAGTGAAGTCACACCCACGAGACCACCTGGGAATTCCCTGTACTTCTTGTCAAAGAGAACTTTGGGGCAGTAATCGTGAACACTTTGAAGGAGCCTTGCAAGGCTGAAAGGGTTAGTCCTTCAGTCGTGTCCGATTCTTGGAGACCTCATAGACTGTAGCCCGCCAGGCTCCTTTGTCCATGGGGATTCTCCAGGCAAGAATGCTGGAGGGCGTTGCCATCTCCTTCTCCAGGGGATCTTCCTGACCTGGGGATCAAACCTGGGTCTCCTGCATTGCAGGCAGATTCTTTACCATTTGAGCCACCAGGGAAGCCCTTGGAGATGTCCTATACCATCTCTTAAAACTTATATACGTAAGCATTGCAGACCCTTATCTAGCAATCTCCAATAAGAGTAAAGGATGAGTAGGACACATTTCCACTTCCTTTTACAGAGTATGAGTGGTCATTCATAATCACCGTGACAATGTTTTTCCTTTTGTTTTTAATCATCTATGATTTCCAGGTCTAGAGTGAGAGTGATTCATCCACAAAACCATAGGACATCCTAGGAAATACGAACCCACAGTTGGTTTGATGGAAGCTGATGTTCACTTTCCCTGCCTCCCCCGACCCTACCCCATTCCCTAAGGTGTTGACCCACTTCCCAGGGGGAATCAAATTTTTATATTAGTTTGCAGGTGACAAAGACTCTATTAATACTTTCCTGTATCTTTTCCTCTCTCCCTGCTTTTCTCTCTCTCTCTCTGTCATTCCCTCTCCCCATCTCACTATGTCCTTAGCCTCACACTTAGAGAAAAGACACAGAAGGAAATGGTAGCTCCCTCCGGTATTATTGCCTGGGAAATCCCTAGACAGAGGAGCCTGGTGGGCTATCGTCCATGGGGTCACAAAGAGTTGGACACGACTCCACATGTAGGTGCTAGAGAAAAGCAACAGTCTTTATGCTTTCCGAGTCATTTCAAAATACTACAAAAGGAAGTCAACTTGCCATTGTCACTCCCACAAAGTGGATATTGTCATATCAGTTCAGTTCAGTCGCTCAGTCGTGTCCGACTGTTTGCGACCCCATGGACCACAGCACACCAGACCCTCCTGTTATCACCAACTCCTGGAGCTTACTCAAACTCATGTCCATTGAGTCCGTGATGCCATCCAACCATCTCATCCTCTGTCGTCCCCTTCTCCTCCCACCTTCAATCTTTCCCAGCATCAGAGTCTTTTCCAAAGAGTCAGCTCTTTGCATCAAGTGGCCAAAGGATTGGACTTTCAGCTTCAGAATCAGTCCTTCTAATGAATATTCAGGACTGATTTCCTTGAGGATGGACTGGTTGGATCTCCTCGCCGTCCAAGGGACTCTCAAGAGTCTTCTGCAACACCACAGTTCAAAAGCAAAATATATCATATATAAGATCCTAAATGAAATCTGAAGTAGGGGAAGCTGGTATTATCATATATAAGACCCTATATGGAATCTGAAATAGGATCACAGCACCTAAAGCTCTTCCTTCTCCTAACCCATATCAGTTCATCCACAATCGAGTTTACTGTTATTTTGGCGAGCTTCTGAGAAAAAAGGAAAGTGGGCCGGCTCTAGGTTGAGCACTTTTTTTTAAGACAAAACACAACCATCCTAAAAGGAAGTTCTCTAAATTATAGAAGAAAGTCTTGTCTCTGAACCAGCACATCTGATACCCATGTCCGCCCCCAAAGGCAAGAATTAGTTCTGTGGAGTTTCCAACATAAGTTAATGCACAATTTAAAAGCTATCAGGCCAAACCCCTTTTATCATAATTAATTGCAAATTAGAGAAGCACTTTCATTTTTAAATGTTAGTTCATTTGCATACAGATTGTATGTACATATACACAGAATAAGTATTCTTTCCACTTCAAATTCTGTTCATTTATAGCAGTATATTTCTTCTCAAAGTTAAGTTTTCTCCTCCAAGATGAGAATGATTCAGTTAAAACTCTGTTCTAGTTTGTACTAGAATAAGCTTTTGGAAAACATCCTAAAATCATTCCTCT
>ML664230.1:3508981-3524201 GCA_007570785.1 Antilocapra americana | reverse complement strand
TTCAGAATGGCACAGCATACAAAATAATTATTTTGGACTTGGAGGGAAAATGGTATTTCTATAAATACGATAATCCCCAACTCTGTGAACTGAGCACAGTGGAGATAATCAGTCCACCAGCTCCAGACACCCAATGCTGATTTGCAGAAGTAACTTGTTAAAGGAACTGTCACTTATTTCAACGAAGAAAAAAAAAAAATTCAGTAGTTGTTTTTTCTTACTTTTTTTTTCATGTTTGAACTTCCAACTTAGACATTATTCTTTTCTTCTTGAGCATCATCATACTTCAAAAGTGCTTTTTTCCTAAAATTCAAGTTTTTTGTTTGTTTATTTTAAGCAGAGACTTGAGTCTAAATAACCTATTAGACCACATCATTTAAAACAAGCATACAAATAATAATAAAAAAAAAAAAAAACTTCACTATACAGGGATCTTCGTACTAGCCACTCAACATCAAGGATTATCATTTTCTAGATCCAACAAAAAGTAACTGTCCAATCTGCTTTAGCTTTATCATTGTTGGAGAGGAAACGGCAGCCCACTCCAATATTCTTGCCTGGAATATCCCACGAGTGGAGGAGCCTGACAGGTCAGAGTCCACGGGGTCACAGAGTCGGAGTGACCGACACCTTAGCATTGCTATTTTCCACTCCTGACACGATGCGTTAGCGTCAGTGGCCTTGTAATGACATCCTGCCCAAAGATACTGATTTCAGAACCATTTTTCTTTTAAACACATGCAGAGAGGTGTGCTGACTGCTTTCTTCGGGAATCTTGCAATGAACTCCTTGTAGTAAACGTGAGCGTCAGAGTCTAGTATTTAAATTACCTTTTTCACATATATTACACTCACAGAGGGAAAGTAAATAAAAATAGCATATGCTTCCTGGTCCACATGTTAAACAAATATTTTCTTACGGGAAAGGGAAAGGAAAATGTAAGTTCATGTTTTATGTTTAACAAAAAAAAATCATGTTAACCCAAAATATCAAGGGTGAACAAGAATTAACCATTTTTATCTCATGAGATTAAATAGTGAATAACATATTGGGGAGAAAAAGATGTTAAGGTATGCATATACATTTGTATTACATATACTGCACTATAATATATGATACTGTCAATGGTATATACTATATTATATATATATTATATTATATATTAAAATGTGTATTTTACAATTATAACATAATTATTTGTTATTTAGAAAGTTGTAACATTATTTACTATATTTATATTATTGATTATATTAGAATAATTATATATGTAATATATAACGAGTGTATGTTTTACATATATATATATATATATATATATATATAAAACATAAACGTATATGCTAGTGAAAGTGAAAGTCACTCAGTCGTGTTCAACTCTCTGTGACCTCAAGGAGTACAGAGTCCATGGAATTCTGCAGGCCAGAATACTGGAGTGAGTTGCCATTTCTTCCTCTAGGGGATCTTCCCAACCCAGGGATCAAACCCCCCTCTCTTGCATTGCAGACAGATTCTTTACCGTCTGAGCCACCGGGGAAGCCCACAGTTAACAATACTGTGTTGTATATTTGAAGTTACTAAGACAGTCAATTTTAACAGTCCTCATCACAAGCCTAATAGTTTGTAACAATGCATGGTGTTGGATATTAATTAGATATATTGTGGTGATCACAGTGTATTGAAATGCTGAATCATTCTGTTCTATGCTTGAAATTAATGTAATGCTCTATGTCAATTAAAAGTCTCTCTAAAAATAAATTTTAAAAAGAATACTATACTTATCTGAGAAAACTCAAAAATAAATCCTAACCCAACCCCGACTCAGAAACTGCTAATCTGTTTTTGCTGTGGAGATTCACTTTTGATGATATTTTGTGGTATGGACATCCTTTGTATCATCAGAGATCCTATCATCTAAATAAACAGGGCTAAGAGGCTTCTGGGTTTCCCTGGTGGCTCAGAGGTAAAGAATCTGCCTGCAGTGCAGGGGACCAGGGTTTGATCCCTGGCTCAGGAAGATGCCCTGGAGAAGGGAACGGCAACCCACTCCAGTGTTCTTGCCTGGAGAATCCCGTGCACAGAGGAGCCTGGAGGGCTACAGTCCGTGGGGTCGCAGAGTCAGACACGACTGAGCGACTAATACCGTGTGCCTGTCAAGAGGACCTGATAAACATCACTGAGTCCTGCATTTTCCAAACGGCTTCAGTCCCCTGGATTTCTTGAGTCAGTGTTCACGATGCTGGAACAGAGACACAGCCAGAAGGAGAGGGGATCCCGCAAAGGACCCGGCTTTAATGTTGTCTCTGCTTCCCGGACAGATGCCGCCATCGTGGATGCAAGCCCAGCACCATGCTCCGCCCGCTTAGTGGGGACCCCCCGCCTTGTCTGGGTACTACCTCCACAAAGACTCCGTGCGTTCTCTCTCCCTGTCGCTTCCTTATTCGTATCTCCATCAGCAAGAGAAGAACTGCTCTGGGAGGGAAATCCCCGTGCCTTCCTGACGGCGTTCCCAGACGGAGGGCCCCTCCAGGCTTTGTTCCAGCAAGTCTGATTCCTTCTCAACTTGCCCGCAGTCCTCACTAGCTGCTCACCTACTTGTTTTAGACACGCCGCGGGGACCCATGCTCACGGGGTCTGACTTAGTCCTTCCTTATGGAAAGTCAGAGTGAGACAGTCCTGGTGGTGGTTGGTGGTTTACTCGCTAAGTCGTGTCTGACTCTGTGGGACCCCATGGCTTGGAGCCCGCCAGGCTCCTCTGTCCTTGGGATTCTCCAGGCAAGAAGACTGGAGTGGGTCACCATGCCCTCCTCCAGGGGATCTTCCCCACCCGGGGATCAAAGCCAGGACTCCAGAACTGCAGGCGGAGTCTTTACCAACTGATCTCCAGGGAAACGCCTACAGCAATCCTACTTATTATCAATTTATTACCAATTAAATGTGAGGAGGAACGCCCAATCAACACATTACAAATGCTAACACGAGAGGCACCCCTTGCGGAATGTACTCTGAGCCCCGGTTTTCCCATTCAAATGCTTCACAATGTGAAGGAAGAAAGTTTTACAATATTCTTTTTTAAAATGGCTTTTTTTATTCCTCAACAAATTCTGGCATGTGAGATTTACTGACTTGGGCAATTAGCTAATGTTTCATTCACTAGGTGGACCATAAAGAAAGCTGAAAGGAAGTGAAAGTCGCTCAGTCGTGTCCGACTCTTTGCGACCCCATGGACTATATAGTCCACGGAACTCTCTAGGCCAGAATACTGGAGTGGGGAACCTTGAGCATCCAAGAACTGATGGTTTCAGAGTGTGGTGCCGGAGAAGGCACTTGAGAGTCCCTTGGACTGCAAGGAGATCCAACCAGTCCATCCTCAAGGAAATCAACTCTGAGTATTTATTGGAAGGACTGATGCTGAAGCTGAAGCTCCAATCCTTTGGCCACCTGATGCGAAGAGCCTACTCAGTGGAAAAGACCCTGACGTTGGGAAAGACTGAGGACAGGAGGAGAAGGGGATGACAGAGGGTGAGATGGTTGGATGGCATCACTGAATGAATGGACATGAGTTTGAGCAAGCTGTGGGAGACAGTGAAGGACAGGGAAGCCTGGCATGCTGCGGTCCATGGGGTCGCAAAGAGTCAGACACGACACTGAGACTGAACAACAACCCTCACTGGTTGACCCACTGGAACTATTTTTATATATTTTTAGATTTTATAAGAGCTTCCCTGGTAGCTCACCTAGTAAAGAATCTGACCCCAGTTTCCTGGGTCAGGAAGATCCCCTGGAGGAGGGCATGGCAACCCACTCCAGTATTCTTACCTGGAGAATCCTGTGGACAGAGGAGCCCGACGGGCTACAAGTCCATGAGGTTGCAAAGAGTCAGACACAGCTGAGCGACTAAGCACTTCACAGCAAAGACTTTATAAATGACTGACTTTAAGTGATGAACTTGCTTCTTAGCATCCCAGCATCCATGATCTGAAGGGTCTTAGCAATTCTGAGTTCCAGCACGTCTGACTCTCTGTCGGAAAAGAAAGACCACTAGCCTCCAGGAGAGGCAGGAAAAACAAAAAAAGCCCTAAATGAAAGCATTAAAATTCTCCACCACACCCTGTGTAGGAATTGTCCAGCTGGATCCAATATCACTGATTTTCTTTCAATCACAATACATCAGAGCAATTTGAGGGAAGTGAGTCAGAGACGCCTGAGCAACTGAACTGAAGACATTAAGCACTAGACATCAGGATCCTATTATTAAAGAACAAACTTTTTTCTTCCCTGTCTTCCAAAAAGGAAAAAATAACATTTTTTAAAAAACAGTTGCTTTGGTGACGTGATAGCCTGGATGACCTGCAGTGGATTGTTTAAACGCTGAAGGACAGTAAAAACACAATCCATGAGTTCAAGGGAATAATGGAGCTTCATATACAGGTTCTCATAATGAAAGTCTTTATTCCCCTTTTAAAAGAGTGCATTGTTTCCTTGGAAACACTATTGTTCATATTCAACTGCACTCAGGAGGCCAGGTTCACCTGAATCATTTTAATTCTCAGTTAATTTTTTTTTTGTAAATGTCTCCGAACTCACTCAAGCGTTGCCGGAATCTAAGACTCCTCGACGCCCGAATTCCATCAGTTGCTAAACTGAGAAGGCAAGTTTTACCCGTATTTGTTTCCCGTCTCAGGATTTTACAGACTGCAGCTCACCGTGAAAAGGAATGGGAATTTAACTCTTAAAAAAATGAAGCCTAGGAAGGACCTGCCTGGTGGTAGTGTGGATAACAATCCACCCCCCGACCTATGCTGGGGACATGGGTTCGATCCTTGGTCCTGAAGATCCCACATTGCACGGAGCAACTAAGCCACCACAGTGAGAAGCCCAAACACCTCAACTAGAGAAGGCCTACACACAGCAACGAAGACCCAGCATGGCCAAAGATACTTTAAAAATAAATACATAAATATTTAAAAAATGAAGCCTTTCTGCACCTTAACACATGATCCCATGGACTATACAGTCCATGGAATTCTCCAGGCCAGAATACTGGAAAGGGTGGCCTTTCCCTTCTCCAGGGGAATCTTCCCAACCCAGGGATCATACCCAGGTCTCCCACATAGCAGGCAGATTCCTTACCAGCTGAGCCACAAAGGAAGCCCATCTAAACACACACTAAACTGCAATATGGGGGAAATACAAAAATAGCTCATCTAGAAGTTGACTGAGTGGAAGCTTTGTTTTTCTCCTCCTGATCATCTGAAATTTAGCAGGAGTTCCAACTGCTGTTTTTCTCTCATTTACCTGTTTCCTGCCCTTCCCATTCGGAGTCTTTTTTTTTTTTTTTTTTTGGTATCCTATCAACATTTCTACCTACATGAGTTTGAGCAAACTCCAGGAGTTGGTGATGGATAGGGAAGCCTAGGGTGCTGCAGTCCATGGTGTTGCAAAGAGTCGGACATGAATGGAAGGCTGAACTGAATTGAACCTACATTTTGAGTGGAGGGGTAGGAGCCAGTGAAATGAAGGATTTACTGTGGATTTATCTAACGGTGAGTATCCTGAGGTTTGGGTATAAATACCACAACTCGGGGGCTCTGTCATTTTTCAACGGATTCATCCTTCTTTCACCCAGTGAACAAATATTAAACCTAGGCTATATTCCCAATCCTGATGTAGGAATCTGGGTCACTTCAGTAAAGCAAACTGTCACAGGCATCTAGTCCTGAAGCCTTATATTCAAGGGGAAATAGATGGAGGAAGAAAAAAATAAATAAAATAAACCTCAGATGGCAAAAAAAACTTAAAGCTGTTAGGGAAAAAAAAAATCTGCTTTACCCACTGGATTCTATAACAATGGATATTATACTTGCTTTGTAGTTTTAATTTTTTTAACTTTTTATTTTGTATTGAGGTAAAGCAGATGAACGGGCTTATCTAGAAACTGATTGAATGAAAGCTTATTTCTTGTCCTTCCAATCATCTCAGATTTAGCAGAGGTTCAAACTGCTTTCTCTCCTTTGCTTGTTTTACTCCTGGATGGTGCTAGGGGTAAAGAGCCTTCTTGCCAGTACAGGAGACATAAGAGACACGAGTTCAGTCCCCTGGAGGAAGGGCATGGCAGCCCCCTCCATATTCTCACCTGGGGAATCCCACAGACAGAGCAGCCTGGCGGGCAGAGGCCATGGGGTCAGAAAGAGTTGAAGAACACGGAGTGCCTGAGCTCACACACCTAGCCGATTTACAATGCTGTGACAACTTCAGGTGAGCAGCTAAGGGACTAAGCCGTACGTTTCATTCTTCACGTACCAAAAACCTGTGAAGTCGGACGTAGAATGACTAAAGATTATTGAGACTTCCTGTTTTAAAAATCTAAAATGTTTCCAAGTAGATCAGATATTTAAAAGTACAACTATTAGTACCAGTTTTATTGAACATTTGATTAACAAAAGGATTTTACTGAATGTTCACAAAAATCTCATGAATAAGGAGCTAGATTGGCATGGTTACTGTTTATTAATCAGAAAAACACATGGAGGTACACAAAGATAGTGGCACAGTCTAAATGGGCCTCACCAGAATTTGAGCTCGAATCCTTTGGCCGCTGCGAAAAGCCTGTTTATTGGAAGAGACCCTGATGCTGGGAAAGACTGAGGGCAAGAGGAAAAGGGGACGACAGAGGATGAGATGGTTGGATGGCATCACCGACTCCATGGACATGAGTCAGAGCAACTTCACCAGAGAGATGGTGAAGGACAGGGAAGCCTGGGGTGCTGCAGGCCACGGGGTCGCAAAGAGTCATACATAGTTAGTGACTGAACAACCACAAAATTCATATACCATATCCTGATGCCTTGTTTCTTAATTGACTCTACCCCAATTCAAAAATAACAGTTTTTTTTAAAGGAATATATTGTACAGCACACGGAACTATAGCCATGATTTTGTAATAAATTTAAATGAAATATAATCTATAAAAGAATAATACTACTGTACTCAAAATGTAATGTATCATGTTAGTCATGTTAGTTTCTTACTCTTTTTTATTTGGGGCCATATCATTGGGAAGAGAGAGCAAACCCTAGCAAGCCCCCGACTTAACCATCATGCAGTATTATTATTCTCTTCACTGACCTAATACTGTAGTGCAAAATAATAAATCTTAAATCATCATCTAAAATTCCTCCCAGGAAAAATCAAATATATGATAGCAAAAGCCTATGACATAATCTATAATTTACCAGTTGCTGTACTAACGCAGGACAACATAAAAGAAGTTAAGTAACACTTTTCATCACCTAGGGATAGTTTCCCTTGATAGCCCTGGTGGCTCAAGTCGGTAAAGAATCCATCTGCAACGCAAGAGGCCACCTGCCATGCAGGAGACCCGGATTCGATCCCTGGATCAGGAAGATCCCCTGGAGAAGGACATGGCAACCCACTCCAGTATTCTTGCCTGCACAATTCCACGGACAGAGGAGCCTGGTGGGCTACAGTCCATGGGGTGGCGAGAGTCGGACACGACTGAGCGACTAAACCACCACCAATCTATCAAAATATGGAACCAGTTTGTTGTACATGAAACTATTATAATACTGTGACTTAGCTATGTGGCAAAAAGGAGGAAAAAAAAAATTCAAATGCCCAGAATGATAGTACTTGGGGTTGGAGACTTTAGGTGTTGATGGAGCCGCCTAAGGGGATTAGTGACCTTACAGAAGACAGCCCAGGGAGAAGGAAATGGCAACCCACTCCAGTATTCCTGCCTCGAAAAGTTCACATACAGAAGAGGCTGGTGGGCTGCAGCCCATGGGTCACATGACTGAGGCACGTATGCCTGAGGGTACAGGGAGATGGGTTGGTAGCAATAAACTGGTAGAACTAAAAGAAAAAATAAAGAGAGAAGAGACCCCAGGGAGCCACGGGCCCCTTCGCTGGTGAGGACACACCTGGAAGAGCCTCTGGAAAGGGTGCCTTCTGTGAAGGAGGACCTCCCCAGACCATCAATCTGATGCTGGTCTGAGGCTGCAGCTTCCATGTGGGAAATAAACATCTGTGGTTTACCAGTCAAGACAATCTATGTATTCTCCTACAACAGCCTGGACTGGACTCAAACAAACGCCTGTTGCAACTGTATCTCCAGCTTGAATTACAACTGAAAGCAAGCCGCTGGCTGAGGACTAGCCGGCAGAGCCTGGAGAGGGAGCGGTCAGCCTGTGCAGTAACAGAACCCTGCCTCCCAGGCTGATCCACAGACCGTGGTCCTGATGTTCTGGGGGGTGGGGTGAGGGGCTTGGGGAGATCCCCCATCACCTGGGAAGAGGGGGGTTAGAGGAAGCCAAGAGCATGTCCTTGCAAAGCGCAGCCTCTGTGTTCACTCTGCACAGCTCAGCGGGCCTTGCTGCCTGCCAGCTCTGCCTGCAAACAGAGCCTCCAGCTGTAACCGGATCCCCACTGGTTCTCCGGGGAGCCCCCCGACCCCCCAGTTTCTGCTGGCTGCATGTGAGCAGAGCCTAGTTTTGCAAGGCTCCGCGGAGACCGGAGGTGCGGCTCAGCCCGGAAATTCCAGGAGGCCTGGGGGCAAGGCTGGAATGTGGAGCTCCGGCTTGCACGGAAGTCGCTGAATTGAAAGGGGGAGAGGGACACCCTCGGCAGGGAGCCCTGCCTTCAGTCAGGCCAGCCGGGGCGCAGGGTGCCCGGGGGTGGAGGCTGAGGATGCGGCGCCGAGGGCCCGTTCAGGCTGATGGGGGAGAGACGCACTGCACAGGGGAAGGGGCTTCTCTGCGACTCGGACCCTCTCCCTCCCTCCGTCTGTGCCTCTCCGCGCCACACCCCACCGGCTCTCTGTGTGTCTCTCCCCTCCGACCCCCATCCTCTCCCTCCCTCTCTGTCTCTCCTTATCGCCCTCTCAGACGGCCTGGGTCTGTCCCTCTCACTTTGTCTCTCTCAAATCGGAGTTTACTTGACCCCCAAACAATCGTGAAACCGTGTTGAATCCTCCACGCACGAACTCATGCCTCTCAAATTCTTGGGAGTAATTCAGTGAACGCTTAAATACAGCATAAGAGACAGTCCCAAACTGCACAGTATTCACCAAAAGAAAAAAAAAAAAAAAAAAGGATAATACCCCCTGCCTGCCATCCATCTGAGGATGGAGCTAGACTACAAAGCAGTCTCAGGCTGTGTGAGGAAGTGGTGCTCATAAACGCTGCGGTCCTGCAGGAGAGGCGGGAGGGAACCCTCTACGTGAAGCAATGCCCATTAATTACATCCCTGTTTCCATGCCAGCACAGACACTGTGTAGCTCCGCACAACACCGAGTCCTGGAAATAATATTCTTTCCTCTGGGATGGTGTTTTGGAAAACAAAGTGGGGGTTACTTATTTTAAAGGGAAACATTACAGGAAAATATTACATTTATGTATTTTATGTATGTTTTATAAATATAGATATGTGTATATATATATATATACATATACACATATACTTTATGTATACATTATATATATATAATACATATATATATACATATATATATACATAAAGAGAGAGAGAGAGAGAGAAAGGGGAAGGGCTTCCCTGACAGCTCAGCTGGTAAGGAATCCACCTGCAATGCAGGAGACACCGGTTTGATTCCTGGGTTCATCTGGATTTGGAGGATCTACTGGAGAAGGGAACGGCTAGCCACTCCAGTATTCTTGGGCTTCACTGGTGGCTCAGCTGGTAAAGAATGCCTGCAATGCAGAGACCTGGGTTCAGTCCCTGGATTGCGAACATCTCTGGAGACGGGAATATATATACATACACATATATAAACAGAGAGAAAATATGCATATATATAAAGAGAGAAAATATATACATAGAGGGAGAGGAATATAAATATATATATATAGTATGTGATTTATATTTTTGTGCTGCATATTTGTTTTATGGGCTTCCCAGGTGGCACTAGTGGTAAAGAATCTGCCTGCCAATACAAAAGACATAAGAGACACGAGTTCAATCCCTGGGTCAGGAAGATCCCTCCGAGGAGGGCATGGCAACCCACTCCAGTATTGTTGCCTGGAGACTCCCCTGGACAGAGGAGCCAGCTACAGTCCATAGGGTTGCAAAGAGAGACAACCAGGACTTAGCGATTAGCCAATCCCTGAAGTGTATATACAGCAATGTCTACCTATCTATACATTCACGGCGTTGGAAATAATCAGACATGACTGAGAACACGCGCACGCACACACACGTGAACTTCATGAAACACAGGATGCACTGTCCCTACATAACTGAACAGAACACGAGGTTTCTGCGAGGATGCAACCTCCCGGGCTGCAGACTAAGTACTGCACCTCTGATTCCCAGTGCTTACACGGCACCAGCTGTCATTCTAGAAGAACAGCGGGTCCTCACCGACGTGCTTGGAGGTGTCGGTCACCCTGTTATGGAATGACTGCTGTCTGCTTGCAGAAAAGAGAGCTCTTGTTATTGTCTGGGGGCGGGGGTCGGGAGGGAAGCCTTCTGGTCATCTAAACCATGCCTCTCTCTTCTGCTATTGTATTTCAGAGCCTGGAGAAGCTGCAAACCAGGTCTCAACGCCACGGCCCTGCACAGAGCTGATCCCTGAGTATATGCATGTCATTTAACGTCACGTCTCCGCTGAGGGCCCCATCAGGACCTTCACTAAGGGTTTCCTCCGTCAGCAGGATTCTTCGTTGTACTTATACACGATTGATGAAACAAGCTAACACGGATTCATTTTGTATCAAAAGTGATTGCAAAGATAAGGAGCGTAGTCTTTGGACATATCAATCGTCATATTGCTAATGATACATCTACCATAGCAAATAGATACAATGGGTAATATATCATAAAATATTCATTAGCATAGTAACATAATTTTTCTATTGTATGGCTTCTTTCTGACTTTCACTGTTTTCAAAGGATTGATATGGTGAAATACGAAGCATTTATTTTGCATGAAAATGATTGTTTAAATTAACTGATTTTAATTGAGGCTAATTACTCTACAATATTGTGGCATTTTTGCCATCCACTGACATACATTCATACATTGACATGAATCAGCCACAGGTATACATGTTTCCCCCCAAAAAATGATTTCTTAAATAGTGTATCCTACAGTTCAGTTCAGTTTGCTTAGTGGTGTCCGACTTTTTGTGACCCCATGGACTGCAGCACGCCAGGCCTCCCTGTCCATCGCCAACTCCCAGAGTCCACCCAAGCCCATGTCCATTGAGTCGGTGATGCCATCCAACCATCTCATCCTTATGACATATTATATTGGGTTGGTCACAAAGTTCACTCAGGTTTTTCAAAACCAGGTGTTAACAGAAAAAAAATGAACAAACTCTTCATCCAACCCAATACCGCCTTAGCAAATGAAACTATATCACTATTTTAATATATTAGTACTAGGTATAATGTATAACTGGGCTTCCCTGGTGGCCCAGAGAGTAAAGACACTGCCTGCAATGCTTGACACCCAGGTTAGCGAGGATCACTGTAGAATGCCATAATTCTGTTAGATTTGGTGCTGTTTACTCACTCAGTTGTATCAGACCCTTTGTGACCCCCTGGACTGCAGCCCACCAGGCTCCTCTGTCCATGGGACTCTCCAGGCAAGAACACTGGAGCGGGTTGCCATGCCCTCCTCCAGGGGGTCTTCCCAAGGCAGGGATCCAAGGTGCACCTCCTGCATTGCAGGCGGATTCTCTACCACTGAGCCCCCCTGGGAAGCCACTCCGCTATGCAGGGCAGCCACATCGTTACCTTTACACACACTGTCTTTCTAGTCTGTGACAAAGCCAGATGCCTTCTCCAGGTCACGGCGACTGCCTTGGGGCACAGACGCACTCCACAGCACTGTGTCATCACTGTCTGTACACGTGAAAGAAGCAAAAGTGGCTCCCTCTGAAAAGGTAATGCCTCTTCGCAGCCTGGGGGTGTGTTCTCAGCTGTTCCTGGGCAGGTGCTGAGAGGGTCAGCCCTGGAGGCCCTTCTCATTATCAGCTCAGTTCAGCTACTCAGTCATGTCCGACTCTCTGCGACCCCTGGACCGCAGCACACCAGGCCTCCCTGTCCATCACCAACTCCCCGAGCTTGCTCAAACTCATATCCATCGAGTCGGTGATGCCATCCAGCCATCTCATCCTCTGTCTTCCCCTTCTCCTGATGCCCTCAGTCTTTCCCAGCATCAGGGTCTTTTCCAGTGAGTCAGCTCTTCGCATCAGGTGGCCAAAGGACTGGACTTGCAGCTTCAGCATCCGTCCTTCCCATAAATATTGAGGACTTCCCATCTTAGGTGCCCCTCACCTGTCAGACTGCAGCTGAGTCACGCGTCTACCCGCCCACGGCAGGCAGGTACGCAGCTACTGGCACTGACTCCACAGCCAGGTACACACGTTTCGGCGTCGGTTCCGTCCACAGCTGGTCAACAAAACGCAGGGCGTGCCAGCGACAGAGGCAGTGACAACCATCCAGGGAGTCAGAAATCAAAGCCTCCCAACTTTCCGTTCCAAAGCCTGCCCCGTAACACTGACCCGGGGATGTCTGAGACGCTCTCTACTGAGATGCTACTGAGAACATCTGCCTGAACGGCGCTGGTCTGTTGAGGCCCGGGATACCCCTCTGCGTTAGCCGAGCCAGCCGCAGGCGCTGGGGAGCAGTTTGTCCCTCTGAGCTCCTCCCCTTCCCTCCCTCCTTTACTGTCTCCTGTTCTGCCCTCTCTCCCGCCCTGCCCTTCCATCGTCCTCACTCCCTTTCCTCCTTCCCTTTCTCCATCCATCCTTCCTTCCATCCTATTTCCTTCTCTCTGTCTCTTTCTGCCTTCTTCCTTCCTTCCTCCCCCACCATCCATCATTTCTGACAGTGAGGCCACTGAACTGGGCTGTCCAGCAACTCACAGCAGAGGATCTAAAATTACTGTTGTGTGCCTGCATCCTCAGTTGCTTCAGGCGTGTCCAACCCTTTGCGACCCCATGGACTGTAGACCTCCAGGCTCCTCTGTCCATGGGATTGTCCAGGCAAGAATACCAGAGCAGGTTGCCACTTCCTTCTCCAGGGCATTGTCCAGACCCAGGTATGGAACCCACCTCTCTTTTGCCTCCTGCACGGCAGGCAATTTCTTGACCACAGGGCCGCCTGGGATACTACATCCAAATGTGGGCTGGGGAAACAGAAATGGCTCATCTCTGACACTACAGAGAATGAAACAAACATAAACTTTTTTTTTTTTTTTTGGTGTAACATTATGCCAAAAGATTACAGCAAGAATGAAAACCACTCTGTAAATGGATCTCCTTGCTGTATCTTTTTGGTCTGCTACATTTCAATTTCATGTGCTGATGGATTTTATTTTCTTTCTTAAAACACATCTAGGATTTGCCTGATGAGCCTTTCATGAAAATTAATGTGAGAAAGAAGATTTGCATGCATTAGTCTGGTTGCCTTCAATGTGTTAAACCATTTCATCCTTACAAAATTTTGAACCACTCTTATGACATTTTTACAGACAGGAATGTGACCCACGGAGACTAAGTTATCCAATATCATACATCAGTGACAAGGCCAAGATATACTGGGTTGGCCAAAACGTTCGTTTGGGTTTTCCCGTAACATAAACCAGAATAAACATTTTGGCCAACCGAATACAATCAAAGCTGGGATTCTAGAGCCCATGCCCTATTCTGTTATAATGACTTCCTCTCATTAGGTGTGTTAGCTGCTCAGTCGTGCCCGACTCTTTGAGATCTCATGGGCTGCAGCCCGCTGGCCTCCTCTGTCCATGGGATTCTCCAGGCAAGAATACCGGAGTGGGTTACCATTCCCTTCTCCAGGGGATGGATCTTCCTGACCGAGGGATAGAACTCAGGTCTCTTATATCTCCTGTGTTGGCAGCCAGGTTCTTTACCACTAGAGCCATCTACAGACTTCTTCCCATTATTACATTACAAATAGAATTGCCAGCATGTAAGTTTTAATACGGGCTTCCCTGGTGGCTCTTCGGTAAGGAATTTGTGTGCAATGCATGAGACATGGGTTCGATCCCTGGGTCGGGAAGATCCCCTGGAGGAGGGCATGGCAACCCACTCCAGTCTTCTTGCCTGGAGAATCCCACGGACAGAGGAGCCTGGCGGGCTACAGTCCATGGGGTCACAAAGAGTCAGACACGACTGAACGACTAACACGAGGTACGTATAAACGCCAACAGGTAGATGATAGATACGTGTTAGAGATAATCCATGGTTATATGTTTTTTAAACTAACTCACTTGAAATTACTGACAAAATCCCCAAGTTTTCTTTTCGTTAGATTACATCTCTTGATAGTTGCCATATTAGAAATTAAAACCAAAAACAAAACACAAAAAGCAGAAAAAAATAGGAACTTCCCTGGGGGTCCAGTGGCTAAGGCTCTGAGTTCCCAATCCAGGGTCCTGGGTTGGATCCCTGGTCAGGGAGCTAGGTCCCACAAGCTGCAACTGAGCGTTCGCATGCCTCAAGTAAAGACCCTGCACGTTGTCAGAAAGACAGGGCACACGCGCTGCAACTAAGAACTGCCACAGCCAAATAAATTGAAGAGAAAACCTGAAGAAATAGAGGTATTTCTTCCTTCACTCATTTACACACAACAATAGAAACTCCTGATCTTTTGTCATTTATACCATGTTGTTATACAATGATATTTTCTAAATTAAGGAAAAGCAGCAATATTACTGATGATATAATTCACTTTACAAACCATCTCTGTCTTCACAGAAGGCAATGAGACACTCACATCTGCTTCTGTGTTCAATCTACTGTAATGCCATGTAGAACACAGCTTATGGAAAACTCTAGTGATGGAAAGAAATTACAAAAGGGAAATAATGTCTTTGGTGAATAATGAAAATAGAACTGGATACACGGGCCTCGTGGAAGTATCTGGGGTGAGCCAGGAAACTCCAGGGCAAACAACTCACTTTGAGAGTTACTAATCAGTGTACCTGTCTGTCAGTCTAATCTAGCTATCAAACTATCTATGCTTCCATTCACCTATTCATCTACCTACATACTGATCTAAATATTTAGGTCTATGTAGTTTTTCAACTATCTATTCAAATCTACCAACAGATCAATCTATCCATCTATCTATCTACAAGTCAAGCAATATAACCATCCACTCATGTCATCCATCCTTCCACCCATCCATCCATCCATCCAGCTATCCATCCATC
>ML664230.1:3434115-3508971 GCA_007570785.1 Antilocapra americana | reverse complement strand
ACCCACCCATCTATCACCCATCCATCCATCCATCTATCCACCCACCCATCTATCACCCATCCATCCATCCATCTATCCACCCACCCATCTATCATCCATCCACCCACCTGGTCATCCATCCACCCACCCATCCATCCATCCATCCATCCACCCACCCACCCATCTATCCACCCACCCATCTATCACCCATCCATCTAACCATCCACTCATCCCATCCATCCACCCATCCATCTGTCTAATCATCCATCCACCCAGCCATCCATTCATCCATCATCCATCCATCCAGCTATCCATTTACCCATCTACCCACCCATCCATTCACCCACCCATCCATCCATCCACCGTTTCATCCATCCATCCATCTATCCAGCCATCCATTCATCCAGCCAGCCAGCCACCATCCATCCATCCTCCCACTCGTCTATCCACCCTTTCATCCATCCATTCATCCAGCCATGCATCTATGCATCCATCCACCAATGTACATTTGTGGTTTTCCTTAAATATGTAGTTATCCTAAAACGGAAGTGAACTTCTAGAAAATGAAGTCCCAAAGGAATAATACAGGAAGCCAACAGTACATACACGGGCATGGGCATGACTTCTGTCAGCAGAGTATATTCTGAGAATTCTCTCCTGGCCCTTGTATTTCTCTTGTAATCAGGAATTTTCTGCAAAAAGGCAGTAAGGAGATTGTCCTCACTTACCTTGACACTATTTTGGACATTTCTCTGAAGATTCTGCTTACTGATAATGAGACAGACTGTCTCTTTAGTCTGCGTATGTCAAGTAGACGATCTGGTGTGCACATTAATTACTCTAGCGCTACGCCTAGGGACAAGTGAGCATCATGAATATATTCCATATTTTCCTCCCTCAAAGTATGCAGTTTAGATTTGTCCTTCCATTATTTTCTCATTCATTCTTTTGCCCCTAATTGTTCAGACCATTGTGTTTCCCTTATAAATTTGGAGGAACTTTTTATATAGTTAGGGTATTATTTTCTTGGCTGTGAGATTAACATAGCAAACATGTTCCTTCAACTGATCGATGAGTATTTACCCATATCATCCTACATTTTGATGGTAAAAATACTGACCGATTTTTGTGAAATATACTTTGCAATTTAAACAAGAAACACTCCACAACCCTAAGCCAGTTGGTTGGATCTCCTTGCAGTCCAAGGGACTCTCAAGAGGCTTCTCCAACACCACAGTTCCAAAGCATCAATTCTTTGGTGCTCCGCTTTCTTTAAAGTCCAACTCTCATATCCATACATGACTACTGGAAAAACCACAGCTTTGACTAGATGGACTTTTGTCAGCAAAGGAGAAGATTAAGATTAAGGGAGTACAAGCCATGCTCACACCGTGATCTTGTCAGACCCCACTTTGATCCATGGTTGTAAAACCCTCATCACATTTCCTGGGCTTGGGACACCATTTCATTTTTTTCTGCAGCAGCCTGCTGTGGCCCCCTTTGTCTGGCAAAGCAATAAAGCTACTCTTTTCTACTCCACCCAGCACTCTGTCTGCGAGATTTGCTACGGCACCCATCCATAGAGGCTGAGCTTTTGGTAACAGGAAGGCAAGGTTTTACCTGGACCACCACAGTGATGGAGTTTTGACGGTTGGGTCTTTGCTACCACATTTTTTTTCTTTCTCCATTTGTCTGTCTTTGACCTAACTCCATTTGTCTGTCTTTGGGCTAACAAGGGGAATCTGGCATCTGGTTACTAAAAAATGAACACTGGAGTAACAGTCCTCCATGATCAAAGATGTCAACTTGCCACCTACCTCTGCCAGGCTTAAATCATGTGCTGTAGGAGCTGCTGACCTTCTCATTCCCTGAAGGGAGAACACGGTAGAAAGCAGAAATGAGGCATCTGTGCTCTGGGAACAACTGGTAGGACAGGTCTTCAGCTAGTTAAGGTATTCTCAGGAGCTGATTTTATGAGCCCCTTTCTTGAATCGCCTCCTATCTAGAAAAGCAGGAACACCCTGCATGGTGACGACACTTTCTTGTGATGAGCAGAAGCTCCAGGAGACTGGTAGAAGACTTCTGGAAACAACACGTGCCCGATTGCACCATCTCCCCCCTCACCAAAATCACATACAGCCTGACTTCCCCCCACTACCTCTTTGGAGCAGTCTCTGAGAGCTTTCTGGAGAGCTGGAGTGAGTCTCTCGGAGCCGTCTGAGGTGCTGTCTCCTGGGCTGCAGTCCTCATCTTGCTCCCAAGTAAAATTTAAGTGACAGCTCTGACGTGGCACAATATTTTTTAGTCGACAGGGAGGAAATGTTTCATGATATCCCCTACACAAACCTGAATTCTGAAGCACTCAGCTGTTGGCTGGTAAGTCAGACCCTCTGCCTGTGCTGTTTCTCTGTGTGTTTTGGGAGAATCTCTATGAAGCAAAGGAAAAACCACCCTCCCCGCACTGCAAGGCATCGAGAGGTAAGAGAAACCAGCACTTCAGTGACACACGCCGTCAAACTTCTCTTTTCTCAAGACTCTTGTTCTCACCTTTTAATACATATTTCACCAGGCTGGTGGGAGTTTAATCATTTTGCTTTGTTCTCTTACAGAATAAAGTTTTAGGAATACAAATGAAGAGAAAAAAGGGAAAAAAAAGACTCAGAGGGTCTGTCATTATTATTAGGCTGTCAGACACTGAACATAAAGGCAATCACAGGATTCTGTTTTTAAAGCTACAAGTACAGTAATGACTTGTAATCATTAATTACACAGCACGACAGTAGTTAGCATGATGGGGACACACTATCCTTCCATTTAACATTTATTTACTTTGCTTTGGGCAACGTGTGATTTAATTTTAACACACTGCAATCCGCTTATTACATAAACCAGGGTTTACCCCAAACTGCTATTTTTACTGAGATGAAGATGTCAGTGCATTCTGCAAACTGATTTTTTTTTTTTTGTTTGCAAACTGATTTTTAATGAGGAAAAATATAAAGACAGCTGAGGGAGGGAGGGAAGGAAGGTGAGATGCAGGGAGGGAGAGTGGGAGGGAAAAACAGGTTAAGGTTTCAACTTGTTTTTAAAGGAAAATAAACAAAACTTCACCAAGGAGATTAGAAAACACCCAGGAAGTCAGGATGTAAGAAGTGAGTGCAAGGGAAGTTCAAGATTTCTTTTCCTCTGTGCACCATGTTTGTTTTCATGACCTGCATCTCCTTTATAACTGACAGTTGTGATTTACACGTCACAGGACTCTGTTGGACTATTTAGCATTTCTGTAGCACAGGAGTGCTGGAGAAGACTCTTGAGACTCTTGTACTGCAGGGAGAGCCACCCAGTCAATTGTAAAGAAAATCAACGCTGAGTGTTGATTGGAGGGACTGATGCTGAAGCTGAAACTCCAATCCTTTGGGCACCTGATGCAAAGAGCTGACTCATCGGAAGAGACGTGATGCTGGGAAAGACTGAAGGCAGGAGGAGAAGGGGTGACAGAGGATGAGCTGGTTGGATGATCACCAGCTCAATGGACACGAGTTTGAGCAAGCTCTGGGAGATGGTGATGGACAGGGAAGCTGGGCGTGCTGCAGTCCATGGGGTTGCCGAGTTGGACATAACAAGATTCTGTTTTCAGATCATATTTAACTTTGTGGTTGAATGAGCCACATCCTTTTCTACCTGTTGAGTGTAACCTTGGGTCTTTAAGTGAAAACGTGCACCACGTAAGGGATACAGCTAGGATTTTACAATACCTAGAAATGGAGTGTGACCGTTAAACACTGAATCACTGTGGTCTCCACCCGTAACTTATATATAACACCGCACATCAGCTCTACCTACGTACAAAGGCATGAGAGAAGAAAATTCAGAACTACAAAAAAACAAAGATAGGACGTCCCTGGTGGCAGCGTGGTGAAGAATCTGCCTGCCAGTGCAGAGGATACGGGTTCGACCCTTGATCGGGGAAGACTCCACATGCTTCGAGGCAGCTAAGCCCGTGTGCCGCAACTACGGAGCCTGTCTTCCAGAGCTGGGAGCTGCGATGGCTGAGCCCACGTGCCCTAGAGCCTGCGCGCCACGACAAGAGAAGCCAGTGCGATGAGAAGCCCACACATGGCAACTAGAGAGGCGCCCACGCACCCCGCAGTTAGACAAAAGCCCACCCAGCCACCAGCACCCAGTACAGCCGAAAACGAACAAATACAGTAAAAATAAAGAAATACAGCAGTGTGTTCATGTCAAAAAACAAAACTGCTAAAATTTAAAAAAAAATAATAAAATGTGAGAATGGAGCCAAATGACACCAGGACGTCCTAACAGGTAAGTCTAAGAGGAGGTCGCTCAGTCGTGTCCGTCTCTCTGCGACCCCACGGACTGTACAGTCCACGGAATTCTCCAGGCATGAATACTGGAGTGGGTAGCATACCCCTTCTCCAGGGGATCGTCCCAACTCAGGGATAGAATCCGCATTGCAGGCAGATTCTTTTCCAGCTGAGCCACCAGGGAAGCCCAAAAGATAGGGGATGCTGAAAGAGAAGTGCTTGACATTGCTTCACAGGAGCCTGATCCCCTGCACAATTCAATCTTCTCACAGGGCAGTCTTTGGGACACTGTATCCTGGTTAGGATTGGTCAGGAAAGTGATATAGGGGTTGTGTAGTGTTGCTCTTGTTCAGTCAGGCGGTCATGTCTGACTCTTTGGTGACCCCATGGACTGCAGCCCTTCACGCTCCTCTGTCCATGGGATTCCCCAGGCAGGAATACTGGACTGGGTTGTCATGTCTTTCTCCAGGGGAATCTTCCCAACCCAGGGGACTGAACCTGAGTCTCCTGCATTGCAGGCGGATTCTTTACCGTCTGAGCCACCAGGGAAACCCAGAAAGAGAAGGGTGTTTACAGCAAACAGCAAAGAGCCAGCACGCGCTCTGTTCCTTCCAGGGATGCACGATGTGCTTGGGGTTGCGGCGAAGGACGATGCCAAGGTCTTCAAAACCAAAAGCAGGAGCGAGAGTGGTCATTTTCTCAGCCCGAGGTCCTCCACTGGCTTCCAGGATAAAGTGAGAGGAGGGCATCCATCCCTGTCTTCCGCCCGTCATCTTAGAAGCCATTGTTCATGGCCAACCAGAGCCAAAGAGACACGTGGTGAACGATATAACAGTGATCAGGGCTAGGAGACAATAGGGGAATTTGGTTTCCTTTTGATGGGATCGAACCGTGGTTTCCTTTTGATGGGATGGGTGTGTGGGTGTGTGTTTTCAAGGGCACCGTCTCCTGCTTTTGGTGAGAAAACCATGACTACGCAATGACTGGGTGCAGGTCAGAGGAAACCGGCAGAAGAAACCTTGGTGCTTGTTTATATCTCCAGCTCGCTGCTCGTGTCACGCCCAACACATTACACCAAGGTGGGAAAGTCCATAGAGCTTTGGTAATGGAATAACTATTTTCCAAGTGGTCTTCACTGCTGGAGACATCCAACTACAAGGCTGACAACTCACAGCTGACTGAATGCTTTATTTTGTATAATTAATAATTTTAATTTTTCTACAATATGTCCAACAGTCTAGGTTGCTTCAAAACTGCCAAGAATAACAACAGAATTATTGCCACTTGGCTCTTTCATTGTTTTAGGGTCCCTATGCGATGCTGAGCAGTCCCCTCACTTGGGTCGTCCTGAACAAAAATTTGAGGGAAGGCAGCTCTGCTGACTGAGTCACAAATAAGCTTAATTATTGTGGGTATTAAAGATATAGTGGGGCTTCCCAGGTGGCATTAGTGGTAAATATCCTGCCTGCCAATGCAGGAGACGAAAGAGATGCAGGTTCAGTCCCTGGGTATGGAAGATCCCCTGGAGGAGGAAATAGCAACCCACTCCAGTATTCTTGCCTGGAGAATCCCATGGACAGAAGAGCCTGGTGGGCAACCAAGTGAAGCAACTTAGCACACACAAAATATATTGAGCACTTCTGTCAACAACAAAAAATTTGCTATACAAGTGCTAAATGAGGAGGGCATGGCAACCCACACCAGTATCCTTGCCTGGAGAATCCCCGTGGACAAAGGAGCCTGACAGGTTACAGCTCATGGGGTCACAAAGAGTCAGAAGCGACTGAGCGACTAAGCACAGCACATCACATGTGCCAAATGGATTTCTACTTACAATGAATTAATTCAGACACTGACGTGCCTAGCAAAAGTGTCAACCACACATCGGCACTTGCCATGGGCACCTGTCATCCACCTCTGCCAGGGTTAAATCAGACGCTGCTGCAGCTGCTGACCTTCAGCACCCCGTGGAACGGGCTCAGGGTGGACAGCAGACAGGAAGCACCCGTGCTCCGGGAAAGACTGGGAGGACAGCTCTTCAGGTGGCTAGATATTTTCAGGAGCTGATTCTGTGAGCCTGATTCTTGCATCTCCTCATGTCCAGAGGAGATACAAAAAGCACTAAGATCCCTTATGGTGACGACTGTTCCTCATGACTAGCAGCAACCCTCACGAGACCAGCAGAAAGTTTTTAACAAAAAAAATTATAATATGTGTGTGTGTGTGTGTGCTTGACTGCATGTGCTCCCCCTTCACCAAAATCACATGTATACTGACTTTCCCACTCCACACCTCTTTGGGACAGTTTCTCAGAGCTATCTGAGGGGCCGTCTCCAGGACTACAGTCCTCATTTTGCCCCAAACAAACCCTGACACACAGCTCTAAGGTGGTGCATTTTGTAAGTCTACGAAAGGACCTGAAAAGTGAAAATGAAAGTCACTCAGTTGTGTCCGAGTCTTTGCGACCCCATGGACTATACAGTCCGTGGAATTCTCCAGACCAGAATACTGGAGTGGGTACCCTTTCCCTTCTCCAGGGGATCTCCCCAACCCAGGGATAGAACCCAGGTCTCCTGCATTGCAGGCAGATTCTTTACCAGCTGAGCCACAAGGGAAGCCCCACAAAAGGTACAAGTTTATCGAAAAAGTTAAAGTGTGGTTTAGTGTCAAACCACACTAAGTAGGTCAGACAACAGGCACGTGTGTACATTTGTGGAGAAAAACAAGTAATAATATCAAAGACATATTTTAAAGCTTTACTTCTTAGAGTGGAACCTTTTCCAATAGCAATCAGCAGGTAAGGTAATATGGCATATATGTGAATCAGAGCACAGCAAATAGAACTGATTAAATATGATTCTGTCACTTGCTTAGTAATTTAAACTGTATACTCCTCAATGATTCAATAAAGAGTAAATTTTAAAATGAAAACTCGGGGTTTTTAAACATTATTAAGAGAAGGAGTTTCAAGTTGCATTTGTTTTTATAATGTCTCTCAAATTTTTCTCAGCAGCTGCACAAATGCCCGTTATTATAATTATTTATAGCTGACTTGTTTTTCTACAATCAGGGTATAAAAGTTATCGGTGAGCTCATTCAGAGTCAAGTATTACAGTCACGATTCAACTAAAACTCATTCATCTTTACAAATCGTTATTATCTTCCTACAACGATAGAATAAGGCCAGTGAGGAGCTTCCCTGGTGGTCTAGTTAAGAATCCACCTGCCAATGTAGGAGACACAGGTTCAATCCCTTGTGCAGGAAGATTCCATGTGCTGGGGAGCAACTAAGTCCGTGCATCACAAGCACTGAGCGTCTGCTCTAGAGCCCACGAGTGGCACCCACAGAGCCTCTGATGTAAAACAAGAGACGCCACTGCAATGCAAAGACCAGGCAACTGCAACGAGAGAGCAGCTCCCCGCTCGCCACAACCAGAGACAGGCCTGCATGACATCGACGACCCAGCACAGCCAAGAATAAATAAATACATACAATTAAAAAAAAAAAAAACGTATCATTAAAAAAATAAGGATGCTGAATGAAATGGCCTCTAAAGCAACTTCCGTTTCCAACAGTCCTAGATCTGGTAAAACACACAGGCATTCCAAGGCTTCAGGAAACGGATTTTTTCCAACACTGAGGTGACCTTGACTTAGATATTCAAATGCAACGAAGAGAGTCAGCAATGCATTCCCTGTGAACATGTGAAAGCACTTACAGAGTCTGAACAACCTGAATGAATTCGAAGGAAGTGATGAAGTGACAGGCTGTCTCCACACATAAGCAAATATCCCTCCCACGAAGTCCACTGGGGTGTCTGTTCTTCTCCATCTCCCGCTCAGCATCCCGCCCACCACCCACCACGGTGAGTTTGCATGCCCTGAGTTTCCCCATCAATTCAAGATGGCACCCTCGAGGTCTGCGGCAAGTACCCAGTAGCTGCTCTCCATACACCTCTGCTCTAGGAAGAAGGGGAACAGAAGCTCGAATCACTCACAAGGGAAGGGAAGCTCATTCAGGCGTTAAGACCTGAATGAATCTGAGCCGTGTCTGACTCTTGGCGCCCTCATGGACTGTTGCCCACCAAGCTCCTCTGTCCATGGGATTCTCCAGGCAAGAATACTGGAATGGGTGGCCATTTTCTCCTCCAGGGGATCGTCCCGACCCAGGGATCAAACTTGCATCTCTCAAGGCTCTTGCACTGGCAAGCAAATTCTTTACCCACTGAGCCACCTGGGAATCCTCTTAGATCTATATCAAAAGTATAAATTAAACCAACCCTTTGTGTAGGTCTGTTACATTTTCTTGATCAGAAAGGAAGTGCTTTTGGATATTTTTCACATCAATCTCTCTGAATATTTTTGAACCAAAAATAAAAAAAACAAAAGAGAGATACAAATTCTAGCAGAAGATTTTCCAAAGAGAAACAAATTCTAGCAGAAGAATTCCTGTTCTGTCTGCACCTTTATTTTAGCAGTCTGCACCTGGACAGACAATTCAACAACGGTCTTGGGCTGAAGCTCAGTTTACAGTGTTACGTTTTTAAAATTGGTAACCAGCATACGGTAGTGTGTCATGGATACAAATGATGTCCTTCCTTCCAGCATCAGGCAGAAGCAAGCGTTTGCTTCACTCACTCTTATAATTGCTTGACATTGTTAAAGGGCTTCATTCTTGACCCAGGCTCAATACTTGCGCAGTCAGTTCTGGGAAATGTCCAAAGCTTTGTTTTAGACAATAAACAGTTCTCCTTCACCATGGAAAAGCAATTGTTACTGAGTTCAATCAATTCGCTAATAGCTCTTCCCCTCTTTTTCCAGGAACTCAAGCTTTTTGTTAGATATGGTATTTTACTTTAGAAATCTCTCCCTGTCTTTTTATTTTTTTTGGCAAAAATGAATTTTTTTACTCTTAATGGTTTTAAAGATTATAAAAAAACTATTCATTTAAAATGATAACTGGTGTCTGCTCCTGTTACCAAAAGCCAGGTCCAGCTGCTTGTAGCTCAAAAGGCAATAAGGAAGCCAGGTTGGTGGAAAGGAAAGTCTGCTTTATTTTGGTGGCTGGCACTTGTCGGGGGAAGGGCGGGAGCCTGTATAAAGGCCTACTAGCCGCCCCTGACAACTGGGGGCTAAGAGCTTTTATAGACAGAGGGAGGGGGCTCCATGCAGAGACAGCACCATCAGCTCTGGCATGCGTCTTGAAGTTGGTCAGCCGTGGTCTGATCAGCATCCCCTGGGTTGTTTCAAATACAGATGAGCTTCACTGGCAGGGTCGGTCTCTTCCCACGTCTTGAGGCCATTTCCCGGAATCACAAAAGCTTATGTCCTGGCTACAGTGTGATCATCGCGTAGTGAACTTCTCCACCTGGTAGGGGTTTCAGCTCTCAGGACATCAGCTCAGTCGTGTCCCACTCTTGGCGACCCCGTGGACCGCAGCACGCCAGGCCTCCCAGTCCATCACCAACTCCTGGAGCTTGCTCAAACTCATGTCCATCGAGGCGGTCATGTCATCACAGGACATGGGTCAGAACATTCTATAGTCCTTGAGGAGGAACGAAAGGACCTTGACTTTGCTTAGTGAGTACACTGCTTCGTGAGTCTGCTTTCACTGCTTTCCTTTGTTTCTGCACGTTCTGCTTTGTCTGATTAAAGTGACCCTTCAGCTAAAGTTTTCCGGAGACAAAAGGCAGGTGGAGGACGTTGTGGGCAAGGACCAACGGCTATGGCTACATTTCATTACCATCGAGTGTCAACATCTTAAAACATTACAAGTCCACTCTGTTTAACTTGTTTTCTATATGCAGTGAAAAAGAGAAGCTACATTCAAATATACTTTTACAAAAACAGCTTTGTGTGAAAATGTGTGTGTGTGTGTGTGGTCACACCTTAAAACATTAGAAATCTGTTTTGTTTTCGATGGACTTCCCTGGTGGCTCAGGCGGTAAAGCGTCTGCCTACAATGTGGGAGACTGGGGTTCAACCCCTGGGTTGGGAACATCTCCTGGAGAAGGAAATGGCAACTCACTGCAGTATTCTTGCCTGGAAAATCCTATGGACGGAAAAGCCTGGTGGGCTACAGTCCATGGGGTCGCGAAGAGACACGACTGAGCAACTTCACTTTCACCTTCTTTTGCTTCCTATAGGGACTGAAAAAGAAAAGCTATATTCAAATGTATTTTTAGAAAAAATAGCTTTGTGTGCAGGGGTGTGTGTGTGTGTGTGTGTGTGTGTGTGTGTGTGTGTGATTTCCTGGGAAGGTTCTCCTGGACTGAAAAAGAAAAGCTATATTCAAATGTATTTTTAGAAAAAATAGCTCTGTGTGCAGGTGTGTGTGTGTGTGTGTCTGTGTGTGTGTGTGTGTGTCTGTGTGTGTGTGTGTGTGTGAGATTTCCTGGGAAGGTTCTCCTGGAAGAGAGTCTGCTTTCAGCTGGGTCTGCATCTCTGCTTGGGATATGGGCGTGCTGGTGATAAACTATGTCTCGACTATTCAAGGTGACTCGCAGGCATGGTGGACAAATGAGAGACACTGAAGACACTCTCGGGAAGGCGATTTAAATTCCTCTTTAAACAGTAATTCTCCTTTTTTAAACTGGAGAATAACTGCATTACAGTGTGTGTTGGTCTCTGCTGTCCAACAACGTGAATCCACAGGTACACATCCACCCCCTCCCTCCTGAGCCTGCCTCCCTCCCCCATCCCACCCTCCAGGTCATCACGGAGCACAGAGCTGAGCTCCCTGTTACACAGCAGCTTCCCACGAGCTGTCTACTTCACACACGGCCGTGTATATGTGTCAGGGTTGCTCTCTCCATCCACCCCAGCCTCTCTCTCTCTCTAAATGTGTGTTCACAAGTCCGTTCTTTACGTCTGCACCTCCATTTCTACTCTGAAAATTTCTACCATTTTTCTAGATGCCACGTATAGGTGTTAATAAATGATACCTGATCTTCTTTTTTCGACTTATCTTCACTCTACACAGCCGCTCGTGAGTGAACAGTCCTGTGTGAGCGAGGTGGGGATGGATGTGGGCAGAACACCAATTTTTTTTTTTCCCCCAAAGGCAAGCGAACGGAGTCACTATTGTGCTTCAGCTCCTTCAAGAACCAGGCTGAATAGAGATGTTTGGCAAACGCAGCTCATTTTCAGCGAAATATGGTGTCTGAACATCAAAATTGCTGAGCGTGGATGACACAGGGTTTTAGTCAAAGAAATCAAGCCCTCCTAAAGGGAATCCCTGTTGCTTTTACTGCCTCAGCTCACAGAGGAGGATGAACATGGCTCTGATACGGTGTTCAGGTGTGAAGTTGCTCAGTCGTGTCCCACTCTGCAACCCCATGGACTGTAGCCCACCAGGCTCCTCCGTCCATGGGGTTTCCCAGGCAAGAATACTAGAGTGGGTTGCCACTTCTGCCTCCAGGAGATCTTCCTGACCCAGGGATTGAACCTGGGTCTCCCACATTGTAGGCAGACGCTTTACCATCTGAGCCACTAGGGAAGCTCAATATGGTGTTCTGATACATGCTATTCCTAACAGAGTTTCATGAATGGATGCTTTCAACGCCTGTATTTCTCAGACAGCCAGAAAAAGTAACGCCATTTCCCTCTTCCCTTCCAAAAAGAAAAAAACAAACAAAAAAAAGAACAATCATTGTTACAAAACTTTGAACTTTCCCCTGCAGAAGCGATCTAAATGTCACGTGGTGTCATGTGTATGTGGATGCTTAAAACAACAACAACAACAACAAATGACACAAACAAACTCATACAAAAGACAAACAGACTCAGGCATAGAAACTTAGGGTTACCAACTTGGGAAGGTGCTGGTGGTGGGGACAAGCTAGGAGTTTGGGGTTCACATACGGAGGCTACTATCTATAAAAAGGTAGCAAACGAGCCCCTGTCGTGGAGCACAGGAAACCAGCCTCAATATTCTGTAATAACCTACATGGGAAAAGACGCACAAAAAGAATACCTGTGTGTTAGCCGCTCATTCACACCCAACTCTACGACCCTGTGGACTGTACCCCACCAGGCTCCTCTGTCCAAGGGATTCTCCAGCCAAGAAGACTGGAGTGGGTTGCCATTTCCTTCGCTGGCATATATGTCTATGCATAACTAAATCGCTCTTCCAGGGCTTCCGAGGTGGCTCAGTGGCAAAGAATATAATAAAGGATTCACCCAGGCAAAAACCTGGCCCAAAAGGATACGCACACCCCCATGTTCACTGCAGCACTGTTTACAACACCCAAGACATGGAAACACCCTAGATGCCCGCTGACAGAGGAACGGATGAAGAAGATGTGGTACACTGTTTACAGTGCCTAAGACACGGAAGCACCCTAGATGTCCGCTGACAGAGGAACGGATGAAGAAGATGTGGTACACTGTTTACAACACCTAAGACATGGAAACACCCTAGATGCCCACTGACAGAGGAATGGATGAAGATGTGGTACACAGACACAATGGAATATATTATTCAGCCATAAAAAGGAATGAAATAATGCCACTCGCAGGAACACACACAGACCTAGAGATGATCATACTGAGTGAAAGATAAGTATTATATGATATCATTTATATTTGGAATCTAAAAAGTAATGATAGAAATGCAATTACAAAACAGAAACAGACTCACAGACTTAGAGAATAAACTTTTGGGAAGGGTCGGGAGAAGGGACAGTTAGGAAATTTGGGGTGGACATGGACACACTGCTGTATTTAACATGGAGAACCAACAAGGCCCTTTGGATAGCACAGGGAACCCTTGTTCAAGGTCAGGTGGCAGCCTGGATGGGAGGGGAGTCTGGGAGAGAATGGATACGTGTATATGTACGGCTGAGTCCCTTTGCTATCCGCCCGCAACGATCACAGCATTGTTAATCAGCCATGTGTGTTTAGTTGCTCAGTCATGTCTGACTCTTGGCAAAGCTATGGACTGTAGCCCGCCAGGTTCCTCTGTCCATGGGATTTCCCAGGCAAGAATACTGGAGTGGGTTGCCGTTAATCAGCTACACTCTAATATATTTTTATAAAAGGCTCAAAAAAAAAAAAAAAGGATATAAAGAAGGACCCAGATGAACAGTGAGATGAAGGGACACAAAGGGTAAGGTCAGGAAGGGTCCTAAGTATACGAGCTCTGTCCCTTCCCTGCCCCTGCCGAGGAGCCGGGGTGCACCACCCTCCCGACACGGGGCTGTGTTAACCTGCTTGGACCAACTCTGAGCGCCTTAAGATCAGGATTTTCACAGAGGTTTCATCAAGGGGAGCTCGGTCACTAACTCAGCCTCCAGCCCTGCCCTCGCCCTTAAGATGGGGAGTTCCAAGGTTCTAATCAAGGTGGGGTCTTTCTGGTCATGAGCCCCAACCCAGGGGCCCACTGAGAGGCTCCTGAATAGACCCAAAGACGCTGCTGTCTCCCAGGAGTGTTGCTGACAGACAGGGGAGCCTGGCGTGCCAAAGTCAGTCACAAAGAGTCACGGCTGAGCAACTGAACTGAACTGACCACCCAGGAACTTCTGAGGGATTTAGGAGGCTGGAATCTGCAAAAGGTGCCTAAACCAATTATGAGAACAAAAGATGCTTCTAGGATTCAGCACACATAAACTTATCTAGGACACAGAAGTAGAATCAGGGTCATAGGTAACAGAGGTGTGTTTGTCAAGGGAGAGGGGGAAGGGCAAGGGGTGGACTGGAAGTCTGGGGTGAGCCAGGGCAAACTATTAGATACAGAATGGATAAACAGTAAGGTTCCACAGTACAGCTCAGGGAACTCTACAATATCCTGTGATAAATCTCATCATGGAAAATGATACAAAAAGAAAGAATGTAATAGATGTGTATAACTGAATCACTTTGCTGGACACAAAGACAGGCATGGCGCTGTGAATCAACTATACTGCAATTAAAAAAAAAAAACAAACCAAACTTAAAAGATGGTCCCAGGAACTGTGCCAGGAACCTGGGGTGAAACCAATATATATGTTTCCTAACATTTCACATTAGACATCTGGAATCTTCCTAACATTTTCAAACTCACCCAAGATTTTAAAATCCAGACGTGTATATTATCATATGTGAAACAGATCGCCAGTCCAGGTTCGATGCACGAGGCAGGGTGCTCAGGGCTGGTGCACTGTGGCGACCCTGAGGGATGGGACGGGGAGGGAGGTGGGAGGGGGGTTCAAGATGGGGAACACATGTACACGTGTGGCTGATTCATGTGAATGCATGGCACAAACGACTACAATACTGTAAAGTAATTAGCCTCCAATTAAAATAAAAATAACAAAATAAAATAAAACCCAGAAGGAATACCAGTATCTTCACCCCACTCAACTATGACACTATGCAGAATTAGTGCATCCCTGACGACTCGTCTTCCCCGGCTAAACGATGACATTCTGCAACAGCAGGAAATAGCAATGCACTCCAGCATTCTTGCCTGGAAAACCCCATGCACAGAGGAGCCTGGCCAGCTACAGTCCATGGGGTCGCAAAGAATCGGACACAACTCAGCGAGGAGCGCTTTCTCTTTCCCTGAACATATACCGCTGACTCTTTCACACTGAACTCACAGCCTGTGACTCATCCCTCAACAAACAAACGCATCTGCCCTGTGAAACACATCACAGCCTCGCTGTGTGTAAGATGCTAGACAGCACCTCAGTTCTTCACTGGCAGAGGTGATGGGGGTGCATGGTAAATAGCAGAGTCACCCCTCAGAAGCACAGAAACAAGAAATGTATGGCCCTCAACAGACCACAAGAAGTACGCTTCATAGGAACAGAACTTTATAGGAAGGAACACAAGAAAAGAGGGTGACTCTGTTCCATTACACTTGGAAACTTGCGTAACAGGTGACAAATGGCTGCCTGTTCAGAGGAAGTCTGAGAAAGACCTGGAAAGAGTGAATACGACTTGGAGTTACAAATAAATCTTAGCGGGCCGATGAGTTTGCAAATATGGACTCAATAAATAATGAGGATTAAACAGAGATGGGTGAATGCATGCACGCTAAGTCACTTTGGTCATGTCCGACTCTGCGATCCCATGGACTGTAGCCCACCAGGCTCCTCTGTCCATGGGATTCTCTAGGCAAGAATATTGGAGTGGGTTGCCATGCCCTCCTCCAATAAATACAGAGAAAAGACAAAGACAGATACTGCTAATAAATATGTAGATAGATAAATACTGATGATAATGATAGATACTTGTAATAGATAGGTAGATGGATAATAACAGATAGATGACAGACACTTAGATAGGTATATTTTGTCTGAACTCTCCACCCTGACCTGTCCATCTTGGGTAGCCCTACATGGCATGGCTCATAGTTTCCCTGAGTTACACAAGGCTGTGATCCATATGATCAGTTCTGTTAGTTTTCTGCGATTATGGTTTTCATTCTGTCTGGCCTCTCCAGATAATGATAACAGATAGGTAAATAATGATATCTACAGAGTGTCTGTACTCAGTCATGCATGACTCTTTGCAACCCCATGGACCTGTAGCCTCCCAGGATCCTGTGTTCATGAGATTTCTCCACTGTTACACAGATCATGATAATGGATAAAGATGTATATATATATATATATATATACACACACACATATAGGTAGAAACACACACACAAACACACACACATATATATATGAAGACTACATAGAGTATATGTATAAACGATATATATCTATCTGTAGATAATCAAATCTACATAAATCCCATGGACAGAGGAGCCTGGCAGGCTTCAGTCCATGAGTTCATAAAGAGTCAGACAGGACTGAGCAATTAAACAACAAAACAAAAATACTGCAGATATAGCTTCCATCTGTCTTGACTGCAAAACCTTCATGAGGTCCAAAGATTAGAAAATCAGATGCTAAATGTTTAACAATCTATGAACACCATATCATAGCTTTGAAACTTTTGATTTCCAATTTTACTGAAAGTACCCTGAATTGACTTTTGTAATTTTCACTTGAAATTGGGTTCTTGTTGGTACAAGTGGATCAACTGTGACAGTAAGTGAAGTAAGTCAGAGAAAGTCAAATATCATACGAGGTCGCTTATATGTGGAATCAAAAAATTATACAAACATCATTTTTTTGTGTGTGGAACATTCATTCATTAAAAACAACCAGACAATCAGTAACTGGTTATTCCATGCAATTTTTCAGAATCTGAGCAAAGTAAGCTCAAAACTAAGAAATAGTCTCAGTAGATTTTTGGCAGCTCTTGAAACCCTGTGTAGTGAATATACAGTTGGCCATCAAATGGGAGCATTACTTGAGAAAAGGAAAGAAGGGAGGAAAAAGGAAAGGAAAGGAAAAGTAATTTTTTGATATCCCCAAAGGAAAATAAGATACCTTTAAATATTATTTGGGGCTTCCCTGAGAGCTCAGTTGGTAAAGAATCTGCCTACAATGCAGGAGACCCCGGTTAGACTTCTGAATCGGGAAAGATCTGCTCAAGAAGGGAGAGGCTACCCACTCTCATATTCTTGGGCTTCCCTGGTGGCTCACTTGGTAAAGAATCCACCTGCAATGCAGGAGACCTGGGTTCGATCCCTGGGTTGGGAAGATCCCCTGGAGAAGGGAAAGGCTACCCATTCCAGTATTCTGGCCTGGAGAATTCCATGGACTCTATATTCCATGGGAACTCAAAGAGTCAGATACAACTGAGTGACTTTCACTCATGTCACTTATGTTATTTGAGCTAATCCTGAAAACAGTAGAGTGTATTTTTCAGTAGCATAACTCAGAACTATGTTTCTGAGTCAGAAACCCAGTCAGTAGTTAAAAAGTCATTTTCAAAATCCTAATATTGTACAAGTGGGCTTGTGCCCTAGTTTCTCATTGAAATGAAATTTTACTCAAGGCATTTATTATTCATTAGGCTTGAGTCCTGGCTTTAAATCACTCTAATGAGGAGGTAGGAGGGAACAGAAATTTCCTATTATATGCTTTCACAGGAAACGTTTAAACACCTTGCCTGTGCATTATTTAAAACAGAGAGCAAGAGCAATTCTGAAATACCATCCACCTACTCTAGCAGCTAGGCCAACTGACATTTAAATTCATTCAGGTTTCTATGGAAAATGGTGGAGGAGAAGAGTGATTAGGCCGTTTAGAATGTCATTAGGCGCTGTCCGCCTTACGGGAAGGAGTGGACTGGGAAGTGAGGCAGCTCACTACAGGGGATGGGCGTGCCAGACAACAGCGCTGGCGCAGAGGAGAAGGCTCCAGTTCTGTCTTTGGTCATGGGAAACGATCAAATGATTCTGCTGGTCCTCATGGTGAACGGGAACTGGGAAAATCATGAGAAAGCTGGGACAGTCATAAGAGAAATTTAAAAAAAAATAAAATTTGTCTTGGATGAGTGAGGGTGTCAAACAAGGGAAACTCAGACATCCCTGGAGGCTCGGTGATTAATACCCCAGGCTTCCACTACAAGGGGCGTGGGTTCCATTTATGGTCTGTGAAGTTCCACATACTGGGAGTTGTGGCCAAAAAAGGAGAAAACACACACACACACACACACACGGAAAGCTTCACCTTAGGTGTCTGGGATTAGCAGGCAGACACTATTAGGTATAAACTAGCTAAGCAAGAAGCACTTACAGTGTAACACAGGAAACTGTAATATCTTGTAGTAAACTATAATGAAAAAGAATCTGAAAATTATATATATATATATATATATATATACACATTTACACATACACACATGTGTATAACTGAATAATGAAAAAGAATCTGAAAATTATATATATATATACATTTACACATATACACACACACATATGTATAACTGAATCAGTTCTCTGTACACCTGAACCTAACACAACGTTGTAAATCAACTATAGTTCAATTGTAAGAAAAAAGAAAAAAAAATCTTTGAGTGACGCTGCAGATAACACTGGGAATGTCCTTGGAATTTCTGAGCCTTGGCATGACCGATATTGGGGCCCAGCTTCAACTTGGTTGTGGGGTACTGTTCTGGTCATCACAGGGTATTTATAGAAGCCTCCACGGCTCCCATCCTCTAGATGTCAGAATCATCCCTACTCTACTCATGACAGCCAGAAACATCTGCGCCTCTCTCCTGAGGGGCCAAATTACCCCACTTGAGGACCACCAGCAGCGGAAAGCTGAAGCACATAGCTTTTAATCTATAGGATACAAGAGAATTTATAATTCCAGGTCATCAACAGACTACTCTACTATCTACACTAGATATTCTGTTGGTCTCTGTCAGGTCTTGGAGCCAGTCATAAAGAATCCACCTGCAGGTTTGATCCCTGGATCAGGAAGATCCCCTGGAGAAGAAAATGGCAATCCACTGCATTATTCTTGCTGGGAGAATCCCACAGACAGAGGGGCCTGGTGGGCTATGGTCCATAGTCTTGCAAAGAGTAGAATGGGACTAAAGTGACGTTGTGTACACACATGGCTGCTGGCATAATACACACACACACACACACACACACACACACATACGTATATTCCTGATTTTCCATGTCTATGCAAATCGAATAGCATAATTTCTAATACAGTGAATTTAGAAGGAATTCCTGGTTATTTCCTTTGATAGTCAAAGTTTTAAAAGATTGTCATTTCAGGCTTCCCTGGTGGCTCAGTGGTGAAGAGTCTGCCTGCCAATGCAAGAGACCTGGATTCATTCCCTGGGTTGGGAACATTCCCTGGAGAAGAGAATGGCAACCCACTCCAGTATTCTTGCCTGGAGAATCCCATGGACAGAGGAGGCTGGCAGGCCATACACAGTCCCTGAATTGCAGAAGAGTTGGACATGACTGAGAGAGTAAACAAACAAACATTTCAATCCATCACTTATATAAAACCCAGATTTCTCTCCCTAGGTTGCAGAGTATCCCATTAAAATGTGTCAAGAGGTCATGCATTTCTGCCTTGTACCTCACATAGTTTTACATCTGTATTGAGACAATTTTTAAATTTGAGACGGGAGACTATGGATATCTCTATCACAATACTCAATATTAGAGGAAAACTCTCGGTGACTTCTGTAGTGACAACCAACACACTTTCTTCATTTTTATAGACTGAAACCTGTCTTCTCCCTTTCCCAAAAATGTATATGTTAGAATTCTAACTCTCAGGAGTTCAGAATGGGACCGTTTGCTCTTTAAAGGGGGAGTGAGGTCAAGACGAGGTCACCAGGCTGGGTCCTGATGCCAGAGGACTAGGATCCTTATAAGAAGAGCTCAGGACACAGACACAGCCAGAGGCACGCTCGGGTGGGGACACAGGGGGCATTCGGTCGTCTATAGGCCCAGGACAGAGGTTTCAGGAGGAACCAGCCCTGCCCACACCTGGGTGTCAGCCTCCAGCCTCCAGGACTAGGGGAGATGTTACAGTCTATCATCGCTCGAGCCACTCCATCCTTGGAATTTTGTCATGGAAACCCAAGGAGAGAAATACAATCAGCTTCAGCGTTATCAGTGCTTTTTGGGAAATACTCTTAGCTTAACTTGGAATAAAACAAAACAAAACAAAAACCAGAAAATGGCATTATTTTAAACTGAAATATCTACTTCTTCACCCTCAATGATGCTAACAGACTGAATAAAACAGGAATGAAGAATTATTATTGCTCTTGTTATGTTAAATTTAAACTTATATTGTTGAATTCATGATCCCAGAAGACACTTCAAAACACTCCGTCTTCACATTCACAACTGTAATCCTATTCCCTCAGATGATTATTGTATTTTTAAAGCAAAGCCGTGGCCATTTCCTTAACATTCTTTATTAATCATATTTAGGTTTGGTTCCTGACATTAGTTATTTGAGAATCCAGATGACAGAATGCCCGACAATCTTATTTCAACATTCTAATAAAAAAGAAAGTATAGTCGCTCAGTCTCGTCCAACTCTTTGTGACTCCATGGACTGTCCCCTGCCAGGCTCCTCTGTCCATGGGATTCTCCAGGCAAGAATATGGGAGTGGGTTGCCATTTCCTCCTCCGGGGAATATTCCCAACTTAGGAATCCAACCCAGGTCTCCCACATTGCAGGCAGATGCTTTATCCTCTGAGCCACCAGGGAAGCTAGAGATGTTGAGTGCTTCTCATTGTGCACAGGAATGAACTGGAAGGGAGAGCACTTGGTATGACTGAGCTCCTGGGCCCCACCCTCTGACCTTGTGTGTCTGGGGCCAGGCCTGAGCATGTGCATTCCAGCATGCTCCTACGTGATAGAGATACCAGTGGACCCAGTCTGAGTCTCACAGCAGTAGCCATTTATAACCTGTCACCTTGAGTATCTAACCCTCTAGCCTCAAGTGGCTGTGGGAGGCATTAAGATAAGTTGAGACGCACTGTTCAGAGTGTTCCTGCTCACTTGTGTCTGACTCTTTGCGACGACATGGACTGTAGCTTGCCAGACTCCTCTCTCCATGAGATTTCCCAGGCAAGAATACTGGAGCGGGTTGCCATTTCCTCCTCCAGGGGATCTTCTCGAACCAGGGATGGAACCCATGTCTCCTGCTTAGCAGGCAGATTCTTTACCACTGAGTCACTGGGAGGAGCCTCAAATATTTTATTCAAGTGAAAAAGTTGCTCAGTTGTGTCTGACTCTTTGCAACCCCGTGGACTAGACAGTCCATGGGATTCTCCAGGCCAGAATACTGGAGTGGGTAGCCTCTCCCTTCTCCAGGAGATCTTCCCAACCTGGGGATCGAACCCAAGTCTCTCGCATTGCAGGCAGATTCTTTACCAGCTGAACCACAAGGGATGCCCAAGGACTGTACTAAAAGACAGTAGCCCTGATATGTCCACTCAGATAGCCCTGACAGACTGCTCCAAACAGGTAAGTGGGGAGTCAGAATATATAGATGTTTCTTCTTGGGGGATGGTACATGCCGTGGAACATCCAAAGAGGACTTCTACTCACAAAAAGCCAAAAATCCGAAGGTAATAACGTTGACTCTCTTCTGTCTTTTGGAAGTAAGTGTTTTTGGCCTTTGTATGCAGTAAAAAGATGGCTGGATGGCATCACCGACTCAATGAACAGGAGTTTGAGCAAGCTCCGGGAGTTGCTGATGGACAGGGAGTCCATGGCATGCTGCAGTCCTTGGGGTCGCAGAGTCCAACCCAAGTTGCCTACTGAACAACAGAACTGTTTGGAACGGTGTAAGGGTCTGGGCTCACTGAAGACATTCCAGGACGTCTTCCAGGCACGGTAATAATGGCTACTCTGCTTGGCGATGTCTTTTGGAGGGTGTTTGTGTTGTTAATTACTTTTTGACGTCCCAGGATGCTGGTGAGGACAAGGAACCATAGGAAGTCGTTGTCAGTGGGAACACAGAATGGTACAGGCACTCTGGGAGATAAGTTTTGGGTTTTTTCTTTTTTTACCAAATTTATTTATTTATTTATTTGGCTGAGCCAGGTCTTCGTTACGCCACACGAGGTCTTTTAATTCCAGCACTCAAGATGTTTAGTTGTGGCATGCTAATTCTTAGCTGTGGCATATGGAATCTAGTTCCCAGGACAGGGATCAAACAGGGGCTTCCTACATCAGGAGCATGGAGTGTTAGCTACTGGACCACCAGGGAAGTCCCTGGCATTCTCTTAAAAGTAAACATACTGTTAACCAGGTGATGCAGCAGTAACAGTCCTTGGCATCTCCCCTAAGGAGTTGGGAAGTTAACGTCTGCACAGAAGCCTGCACATGGATGTTTGTGGCATCTGTATTCACAACTTGGAAGCAACCAAGATGCCCTTCGGTAGGTGGACTGACTAATAAAGTGTGGTTCATCCACATAACAGGCTGTTAGGCCTCACTAAAAAGAAATGAGCCATCAAGCCGTGAAAGGACATGGAAGAGACATAAATGCATCTCAATGAGTAGAAGAAGCCAGTCTGAAAAAGCCGCCTTCTGTGTGATGCCGAGCTGGTGAAATTCTAAGGAAGGAAAAGTGACAGGAACGGTAGAAAGGTCAGCGGCTGCCTGGGTGGGGAAGGGGTGAACAGCCGGGGCACACGATCTTTAGCAGTGAGAATACTGCCATCATAACGGTGCGTACATGGGCCTATGTGTGCGTGCCTGCTACGCTGTCTCAGTCCTGTCACACTTTTTGCAGCCCCACGGACTGCAGCCCAACGGGCTCCTCTGCCCATGGGGTTCTCTAGGCAGGAATGCTGGAGGAGGTGGCCATGCCCTCCTCTGGGTGTCTGTGTGTGTGTATGAATATACAGGTATACATTCGATTATACACATGCACATTTGAATATAGACGTACATGTTTGACTACATGCACACACGTATATTTGAATATGCATATATTTGAATATGTATACATACATTTGAATATAGATGCACATATCTGAATATGCACGTATATATTTGAATATACGTGCATACATTTGAATACAGATACACATATCTGAATATGCATATATATATTTGAATACACAAATATATATTTGGATATGCACACATACATTTGGACATATATGTATACATTTGAATATACACGCATATATTTGAATGTACACATATACACTTGAATATGCATATATATGAATATATGTTCAAGTCCATAGAACACATTAACGCCAAGAGTGAAGCCTAATGTAAACGACGGGGTGATGGTGATCTGTCCTACAGATCTGTTAGTCTAACAAACGCACCACTCTGGGTGGTGGGAGGAACGCTGATGACGGGGGAGGCTGTGCCTGTGTGCCCACCGGGGTATCTGGTAAGTCTTTCCATCTTCCTCTCAATTACGCTGGAGACCTTCTAGCACAGGGAACTCTATTCAGTATTTTATGAGAACCTATACAGGAAAAGAATCTGAAAAAGATTATATTGTATGTGTGTGTATAAATGAACCACTGCTGTACATCTGGAACTAAAAAACAATATAAATCAACTCAGTTCAGTTCAGTCGCTCAGTCGTGTCTGACTCTTTGAGACCCCATGGACTGCAGCACACCAGGCTTCCCTGTCCATCACCAACTCCCAGAGTTTACTCAAACTCATGTCCATTGAGCTGGTGATGCCATCCAACCATCTCATCCTCCATCGTCCCCTTCTACTCCTGCCTTCAATCTTTCCCAGCATCAGGGTGTTTTCAAATGAGTCAGCTCTTCACATCAGGTGGCCAATGTATCGGAGCTTCAGCTTCAGCATCAGTCCTTCTAATGAACACTCAGGACTGATGTCCTTTAGGATGGACTGGTTGGATCTCCTTGCAGTCCAAGGGACTCTCAAGTCTTTCCCAACACCACAGTTTAAAAGCATCAATTCTTTGGCACTCAGCTTTCTTTATAGTCTTTTATATAAATCTTTATATATATAAATATATAATATACAAATATATATGTCTTTATATAAATCAACTATATTCAATTTAAAAAGAAATGCTAAAATAAATTTAAAAAATAAAAAGATTATGCTGTGAAACTGAATCAGCTATGCAAACTTTAAACTCCACAGATACCTCTCATAGCTTAAATCCTAAGTGTCAGATTCAAATACTGTCTTAAAAAGAATACACTGTATTTGGTCAGCCCCAGAAGTGTGGGCAAAGTCAGTCACCTATGGCCTTTCCTTAAAAATTCAGCATCCCCAGGGAATCCAGCAGTCGCCCTCCACATACAGACCCCAACTAAGTGAAGTTACAGACTGAGTAGGTCTGTGCACAGATGTTCACAGCGGTCTGATTTACAGTATCGGGAAAGTGCCCACAATCCAACTGTCCATGCGTGGCTGAATGGATCAACAGCATGGTGTACGCATACTACAGATGACTGGAAAAAGTGAAAGTGTTAAGTCACTCACTCTTGTTCAACTCTCTGCAACCCCCTGGACTGCAACCCGCCAGGTTCCGCTGTCCATGGGATTCTCCAGGCAAGGATACTGGAGTGGGATGCCGTGCCCTCCTCTAAGGGATCTTCCTGACCCAGGGATCGAACCTGGGTCTCCTACATCTCCCGCATTGCAGACAGACTTCTTTACCTCTTGAGCCACCAGGGAAATCCTGATTCAGCCTTCAAAAGGAAAATCTCTGACACAGGTTACAACGTGAATGACCCTTGAGGGCAAGATGCTACGTGATGCAAACCAGAGAGAAAGAGAAATACTGCGTGATCCCTTATATGTGAGGCACTTAGAGCAGGTGCCTACATAACCAGAGTGGGTTGGGAGGCTAGGGCTGAAGGAGACAGAATGGAGTCGCTAATAGGTACTGAATTTTACTTTTGCCCAAAAAGCTTTGGAGACAGATGGGGGGTGATGGTTGCTCAACAGTGTGAAGTACTTACTGTGACTAAACTACTCTTCAGGTTTTGGGGATTTTTTAAGCCTTTTTTAAACTTTTTACAATACTGCTTCTGTCTCATGTTCTGGTTTTGTGGCCATGAGTCCTGTGGAACCTTAGCTTCAAAACCAGGACTGAACCCACACTCCCTGCGCTGGAAGGTAAAGTCTCAACCACCAGAGTTTCAGGGAAGTCCCCTACTCTTCAGTTTAAAGGGATAAAAGTTATGTGTGTTTTTTTTTTTTTTTCTCTTTAAACCACAGTTTAAAAAAAAGAATAATAAGCTGGCCCTAGGGATACAGAAGTGTGAGGTTGAGAGTGCCATGAAGTCATCAATCCGTGTGTGCGTAGGAAGTCACTTAAGTCCTGTCTGACTCTTTGAGACGCCATGGACTGTAGCCCGCCAGGCTCCTCTGTCCATGGGATTCTCCACGTAAGAACACTGGAGCGGGTTGCCATTCCCTTCTCCAGGGGACCTTCCAGACCCAGGGCCTGAGCCTGCATCTCTTGTGCCTCCTGCATTGCAAGCGGATTCTTTACCACGAGTGCTACCTACTTGGGGGATGTATATGTATCTGAAGCCTAGACATAACTAGGCTTCAAATGAAACACCCCCAGAAAGTGTTGGAGACATAAGGAGACTTAAACTTAGGTGGGCTTCCCTAATTAGCTCAGTTGATAAAATGTCCACCTACAGGGCAGGAGACCCCCACTTCAATTCCTGGGTTGGGGAGTTCCCCTGGAGAAGGGATAGACTAAGCACTCCAGGATTCTTGGACTTCCCGTGTGGCTCAGCTGGTAAATAATCTACTTGGAATGCAGGAGACCTGGGTTCAATCCCTGGGTCGGGAAGATCCCCTGGAGAAGGGAACGGCTACCCACTCCAGGATTCTGGCCTGGAGAACTCCATGGACTGTAGGTCTGTGGGGTCTCAAAGAGTCGGACACAACTGAGCAACTTCCGCTTTCACTTTCAAACATAGGAACCCTGGAAAGAAAAGGATTTTTTCACATTGAAGATTATCTAAAAAAAGAATTTCTATAAAAAAAGACAAACAAAAACTTCATGGCTCTGCTCTCCATTAGGTGCTAAAAAGGTCACACTTTTAAAAGGAAAATGGCTCATTAGCATCTTACTCCTAGTACTTTGATTATAATTACCACGGCACCACTGCTTCTGAGCAGTCTGTGTTCAGACTATCACTTGGCTGACGTTTCACTAAACCTACGGCCGCTGACCTAAAATAAAAACCACTTAATTAGGAAGTTTACGTAAAACAAATGTTAAGGAAATCATGCAGGAAGAACACTAAAAAAAAAAAACTCAACACCCAAAACATTTCTTTTTATATTACGATAGGAAAATAAAGCCCATTAGCTGAGTGCTATGCATAACCTTCCATGTTTGTGCAAATGCAGAATTTTATGGGTTGCCTGTTTCTCCACTGGGAGATTTCACCAATGGAAGAGGGAGCGGACAAAGCCTCTCGAAAAGCCAGTGTTAATATATGATACTTGCTTTTCTCTTTCTGAGTTACTTTACTCTGTATGACAGACTCTAGGTTCATCTACACCTCAACTACTGATTCACATTCTTTCCTTTTCATGGCTGAGTAATATTCCATTGTATGTGTGTACCAAATCTTTATCTAATCATCTGTCAATGGACATTTAGGTTGCTTCCCTGTCTTGCCAGCTGCAAATGCTACTGCTGTGAATATTGGGGTACATAAGTCTTTTTGACTTATGGTTTTCTCAGGGGTATATGCCCAGTAGTGGGATTGCTGGGTCATATGGTAGCTTTATTCTTAGCTTTTAAAGGAGTCTCTGTACTCTTCTCCATAATGAGTGTATCAGTTTACTTTCTCACCAACCAATGGTGCAAGAAGGTTCACTTTTTTTCCCCACATCCTCTCCATCATTGTTTGTAGATTATTTTTAAAATTTTATTAATTTTGGCTGTGCTGGGTCTTTGTTGCAGTGCCAGCTTTTCTCCAGTCGTGGCGAGCAGGGGCTCCTCTCATGGTGTGTGGGCTTCTCACTGGACTGGCTTCTCTTGTTGCACAGCATGGACTCCAGCACACGTGGGCTCAGCAGTTGTGGCTCCCGGACTCTGGAGCAGTTGTGGCTCACAGGCTTTGTTTGCTCCATGGCATGTGGGAGCTTCCTGGACCAGGGATCGAACACGTGTCTCCTGCACTGGCAGGCGGATTCTTTACCACTGAGCCACCAGGGAAGCCCCCTTTGTAGATATTTTCGGTGGCAGCCATTCTAACCGGTGTGCGGTGATAACCTCTTTGTAATCACTATCATGAGTAAGATAGACAGTTAGCGGGAAGCTGCTGCATAGCACAGGGAGCTCAGCTTGGTGCTCTGTGATGAACCTACAGGGGTGGGGTGGCATCGGGGGAGGAGCGAGCCTTAAGAAGAAGGGGATACACGTATACGTATGGCTGACTTGTGTTGCTGTAGGGCAGAAACCAACACAACACTGTGAAGCAATTACCTTCCAATTAAAAAATAATTCTAAAAGGAAAAGCCAAGGTGAGTTCCTTCCTCTGAGCAGCAGTAGGTCTCCCAACTGCCCCTCCTGAAAGGAGGCTTCCTTACGCATCAGGCCCTCTGGCTCCACACAAAGGAGAGACAAACACGTGTGTCTCCCTGACGTCCTGCCCATCATATCTGCGTCCCGTCACATCTGTTCAGGACGATCACGTCCGCTCACGACGACTGGGAATTTCCAGGCGGCACTAGAGGTAAAGAACCTGCTTACCAGTGCAGGAGATGTGAGAGATGCAGATTCGATGCCTGGGTTGGGAAGATCCCCTGGAGGAGGACATGGCAACCCACTCCAGTATGTTTGCCTGGAGAAACCCATGGACAGAGGAGCCTGGTGGGCTGCAGTCCCTGGGGTCACAAAGAGTCAGACACGACTGAGTGACTTAGCACACACACACCCATGATGATTAAACTGTTTGAAAAAGAGCCCATTTCCAGGAAAAGGTCACATTCCTTCTGCCAAGGGTTTGGACTTTGACTATCTTCTTGCAGGACACAGTTCACCCCGTTCACACCGCCCACGTAAGTTTGGAGGGCAGTGAATGTAAGCGCTGAGGATCGCACGGTCTTAGAAGCAGTGAGTGGACGAGGCTCTGCGTGTGACCTTAATCCCGGCTGACCCCAGGGAGAATGACCGCACCACTACTCAGACCATCACCCACACCAAGGAGCAGTGAAAAAGGATGGGGGCTGGCAGGAGTTCCTGCATCTGGTGATCATCCCTACGGTCCTCACCCCAACCCCAGCCTGCTCAAACCCTCTCCTCACATATACAGTTTCAGTATTTTGTTCACCACAGATTTCTTGGCATTAATTTTGCTTTTCACAAACGTGGCCTTAAACGTTATCATTCTGACGCCTGAGTTTTCAGAACCCCTTAACTTCTCTACCCCGAATAAGACTCCTTGTCCCCTCATCCTAGTCCCCTCTTGCAAGGATGATTGTCAGAATGTGTTCCCGGATGTAACACTCTAGCTCCCCCCAACGCTGTCAAGCTGCCCTGAGTGATACATTCTCCGAAAAGCCATGTGCCCTCTCGAAGCTCACGTCCGCTGGCTGTCTCAGACCCATGGCAATTTACAACCTGCTTCCACACAGGTTTTATTACTTCAAATGGATATTTAAATAGGCGTTTCAATTATTTAAGCAGGCATGTCAATAATTCATTGAGCGGCGGATCACTGGTGAGGGGAAAAGTGGGAAAGCAGACTAGGATGTACATGTCCTGAGTTCATTTCTTTCCAGTTCAGTACATCCAGACATTCAGATGCTGGCACAACTAGGCATGCCGAGTGGGAGGTCAGCCCAGGAGGGTGTTGTGCGGGGCCCGTGGGGGTCGGTCAGGAAGTGGAAATCTCGTCCTTAAATCTCATCTGTGTTCTTTCTCTCGTGTTGATGTCGAGGGCTCATTTAATTATATCAGGGCTTACTAGATCAGGGTTCCCCGTTAGCTGTTTTAACTGTTGCTTCTTGACCTGCATACAAATTTCTCAGGAGGCAGGGAAGGTGATCTGGTATCCCCATCCATTTGAGAATTTTTCACAGTTTGTTCTGATCCACACGGGATTATAAGGTGGAACTACCCAATTTCGTTGTGGAGGGTTTTATGTACTAGTTCCCTGGAAGAGTGTCCCAGTTTTGGGTAAAATACACTGGAGTATTTTATGTGAGATAGCAGGAAGGTATGCTTCCTATGGCTAACTCCATTTTTTTAAAATTATACTTGAAATGCCTGAACCATAAATTACTTATCAAAAGAACCATGTGAAAACCAAGCCATAAAGAGCAGAGATGATATCAAGCTTCATTATAGAGGCCGAGCCTCAACCACATTCAGTTCCTCCAGAGCGGGGGTGCTAATCACTCTTGCAGGAGTCCATGTGTTATCAACAGACACGATGGACTTCCCTGGTGGCTCAGTCGATAAAGAACCCACCTGCCAAGGCTGGAGACCTGTGTTTGATCCCTGGGTCGGGAAGATCCCCTGGAGAAGGGAATGGCTACCCACTCCAGGATTCTTGCCTGGAGAATCCCTTGATCATATCAGACTAGGATCCTCACACCCTGAGCTCATTTCTTTCCATCTCTGAAAATCCACATGAAAGCCCCACTGGCAGTAGAGATAACTAACATTCCTAGGAAACGTGACTTAGAAATGTGCTGTGTGTCTGAGAGATTCATGATCACACTTGGCTAATGAGAAACTTAATTGTACACTTTTTTCACATGTTCATTCTATTGAGATAGAATGGATGTATTTGTTCAGCTGTGTAGCATAAAAATTTGATATTTGTAATACACTAAAATTATTGCAATAAGAAGTCTGTTTAACATTTGTCAGCATCCATAGTTCCAGAAAATTGTTTTCTTGTAAGAAATCTAAAAATCTGCTTTCCTAGTACTTTTCAAACATGCCCTTCAGTGCGAACGACGGTCACCATGCTACACACGACACCCCCAAGTGTTCTCAGACGCTAAGTCATGTCTGACTTGTCTGCAACCCCAGGGACTGCAGCCCACCAGGCTCCCCTGTCCATGGAATTTTTGCAGGCAAGAATACTGGAGTGGGTTGCCATTTCCTTCTCCAGGAGATCTTTTCCACCCCGGAATCAAACCTGGGTCTCCTGCACTGGCAGGCAGTTTCTCTACCACTGAGCCACCAGGGAAGCCCACATTATATCCCCATGAGTTCCTTATTTTGTAACAGAAACGCTGTACATTTCCACTCCCTTCATCCGTGTCACCTTGCCCCTACCCCCTTGCCTTTGACAACCATTGGTCTCCTATGTAGGTAAAAGTTTGCTGTTTGGGTTTTTTTTAAACTGTGTGTTTTTCATTTGTTTTAATTCCTCGTATTGAGATCATATGGTCTGTCTTTCTCTGACTCATTTTATTTAGTGTAATTCTTTCATTCACGGTGTCACAAATGGCAAGATTTCATTCTTTGTTCTGGCACAATATTTCTACACACACACACACACACACACACACACACACTGCATTTTCTGTATCCGTTCATCCACAGATGAACATTTTTTTTTTTAATTTTCTTTATTGTGTTGGTTTTGCCATACATTGACATGAATCCACCATGGGTATGCATATGCTCCCCCTCCAAAACCCGCCTCCCTTCTCCCTTCCAATTCCCTCCCCCTGGGTCATCCCGGTGCACCAGCCCCGAGCATCAATCCTGGGCTGGTGATTGATTACACATATGATAATTAACATGTTTCAATGCCATCCTCCCATATCATCCCACCCTTGCCCTCATCCACAGAGTCCACGAGTATGTTCTATACATCTGCATTCCTTCTGCTGTCTTGCATGCTGGGTTCTCGTTACTGTCTTTCTAAATTCCATAAATATGCATTAGTATACTATATTGGTGTTTTTCTTTCTGGCTTACTTCACTCTGTATAGTAGGCTACAGTTACATCCACCTCATTAGAACTGATTTGAATGTATTCTTTTTAATGCTGAGTAATATTCCATTGTGTATATGTACCACAGCTTTCTTATCCATTCATCTGCTGGTGGACATCTAGGTTGCTTCCATGTCCTGGCTATTGTAAACAATGCTGCGATGAACATTGGGGTACACGTGTCTCCTTCAATTCTGGTTTCCTCGGTGTGTATGCCCAGCAGTGGGATTGCTGGGTCATATGGCAGGTCTATTTTCAGTTTTTTAAGGAATCTCCACACTGTTTTCCATAGTGGCTGTACTAGTTTGCATTCCCACCAACAGTGTAAGAGAGTTCCCTTTTCTCCACATCCTCTCCAGCATTTATTGCTTGTAGACTTTTGGATGGCAGCCATTCTGACTGGTGTAAAGTGGTACCTCATTGTGGTTTTGATTTGCATTTCTCTGATAATGAGTGATGTTGAGCATCTTTTCATGTGTTTGTTAGCCATTTTTATGTCTTCTTTGGAGAAATGTCTGTTAAGTTCTTTGGCCCACTTTTTGATTGGGTCGTTTATTTTTCTAGATATCTCTGATATAAACCAAAGCGGGATCCTCCATGACCCACCTCCCAGAATATTGGAAATAAAAGCACAAATAAACAAATGGGACCTAATTAAAATTAAAAGCTTCTGCACAACAAAGGAAACTATAAGCAACGTGAAAAGACAGCCTTCAGAATGGGAGAAAATAAAAGCCAATGAAGCAACGGACAAATAATTAATCTCAAAAATATACAAGCAACTCCCACAGATGAACATTTATTTAGGTTGCTTCCGTATCTCAGCTCTTGTAAACAACACTGCCCTTGTAAACACACTCTTGTAAACACAGGGAGCCTTAGCTGGTATAAACAACGCTGACCTAAACACAGGGAGTGGGTGCAGTCGGTCGAGTTAGTGTTTCGTTTTCTCTGCGTGAATACCCAGAAGTGCAACTGCTGATGGCAAGCTCGTTCTCTTTCAAATCTTCTGAGGCGCCTCCTCTTATTTTCCATATTCTCTGCACCAGATGACACGGCCACCAGTTGTGCCCAAGGGCTCCCATCTCCCTCCATTTCTCTCCATCCTGAACAAGGCTTCTGATTTGTGGCTTCGATGACAGCGTTTCTGACAGCTGTGAGGTGACTGCCTCACTACGGATTTCATTTGCATAGTCTTTCAAAACGTTTATTCCTCTTTTTTTAACTTTCTGGTGGCATTTTTAATTTTTTTATAATTTTTTTTAACTTATACATTTTTTTTTTTAATTTTTGAAAAATTTTTCATTGCGACATGGAGGCTCTTCCTTGCGGCGCACGGGGCTCTCTCCAATTTCAGCAAGCGGTGGCTAAAGTCTAGCAACTCTCTCTAGCTGTGACACAGGGGCTTTGTTGCCCCACTGCCTGTGGGACCCCAGTTCCTGGACCAGGGATCAAGCCCATGTCCCCTGCATTGGCAGGCGGATTCTAAGCCACTGGACCCCCAAGGGAAGTCCCCGCCCCACACTGTATTCTTGATGAGTCGTGCTGTTGATGAGTTTTCTCATGGCCCTCTCTATATCCTCTTTAAGAAAAACATGTATTCAAATTCTCTTGCCATTGTTAAAAGGGACTTTTATCCCCCCACTAATAATTTATTTACATATTCTAGATGTTGATCCCTTATCAGACATATAATTTGCAGATCACATTTTTTTTTTCCTCTTCAATAAACTGCCTGTTTTGATGGTTGTCGTTTGTGGCTCAGCTGGTAAAGAATTCACCTGCAATGCGGGAGACCTGGGTCCGATCCCTGGACTGGGAAGATCCCCTGGAGGAGGGAAAGACTACCTAACTCCAGTATTCTGACCTGGAGAATTCCATGGACTGTATAGTCCATGGGGTCGCCAAGAGTCGGACAGGACTGAGTGACCTTCACTTCAGTTTCACTTTCTTTGCTGTGCAGAGCATTGTTTTTTAGCTTGACGTCAGATACGACTGAGTGGTTCCCTGGAGGAGGAAATGACAACCCACTCCAGTATTCTCGCCTGGAGAATCCCATGGACAGAGGACCCTGGCGGGCTACAGTCCACGGGGTTGCAAAGAGGCAGACATGACTGAGTGATTAAAACACGCACCCAGTTGATATACAATGCTGTGTTGGTGTCAGGTGTCCAGCACAGTGATTCAATGATACATTAAAAAAAAAAAATCCATGCTTTTCCCGATTCTTTTCCCACACAGAATACTGAGTAGAGTTCCCTGTGCTATAAAGCAGGTGTTTGTTGATTACCTACTTTATATGAAGTAGTGTGTATAAAGTGAAACTGAAAGTCGCTCAGTCATGTCCGACTCTTTGCGACCCCATGGACTGCAGCACGCCAGGTTCCTCTGTCCATGGAGTTCTCCAGGCCAGGATACTGGAGTGAGTAGCTGTTCTCTCCTCCAGGGGATCTTCACCACCCAGGGATCAAACTCAGGTCTCCCGTACTGCAGACAGATTCTTTACCAGCTGAGCCACCAGGGAACCCAGGTAGTGTGTATATGTTAATACCAAATTTCTAATTTATTTCCCTACAGACCTTTCCCATTTGGTAGCTATAAGTTTGTTTTTGAAATCTGCAAGTCTGTTTCTGTTGTGTATGTAAGTTCATTTTTATAATTTTTTTTTTAGATTCCACATATAAGTGATATCATGTGGTATTTGTCTGGCTTACTTCACTTACTACGATCAACCCTAGGATCATCCATGTTGGTGCAAATGGAATCATTTCATTCTTTTTCAAGGCTGAGTCATATTCCACCGTGACTATACACCGCCTCATGTTTATCTGTTCCCCTGATGACAGATACTAGGTTGCCTCCATGTCCTGGCTATTGTAAACAGTGCTGCCGTGAACACTGGGGTGCATGTTTCTTTACAAATTATGGTTTTCTATGGATATATGCCCAGGAATGAAACTGCTAGGTCATATGGGAGTTCTCTTTTTAGGTTTTTAAGGAACCTCTTTACAGTTCCCCATAATGGGTATACCAGCTGACATTCTAGTAGTGTAAAAGGGCTCCTTTTTCTCCACACCCTCCACAGCATTTATTGTGTGGAACTTTTTAATGATGATTCTTATTGGTGTGAGGTGGTATTAGTTCTTATTTGCCTTTCTCTAATAATGAGCGATGTTGAGCATAAGTTGCATGAGGTTTTGGTCATCTGTATGTCTTCTTTGGAGAAACGCTGTCTTAGTTCTGATCATTTTTTGACTGGGTTACCTGTTTGTTTTTTGTGGGTTGTTTTTCTTTTTTTTTTAATGATCTGCATGAGCTGAGCTGTTTGTATATTTTGGACATTAATCCCTTTTCAGTTACTTCGTATGCAAATATTTTCTCCCTCTCTGTGGGTTGTCTTTTTGTTTTCTTTATGGTTTCCTTGGCTGTGATACAGCTTTTTAAAGTTTAATGAGGGCTCTTTGTTTGCTTCTGTTCTCAGCTTCTTTACTCTAGGAGGTGGAGCAGACAAGACGTTGCAGTGACTTACGTCAAGGGGTGTTCTGCCTATGTTTTTCTGTGAGTGTTTTATAGTCTCAGGTTACATTTAGATCCTGAATTCGGTTTGAGTTTTTCTTGTAGTGTATGAGGTTAGAGTGTTCTGATTTCATTCTTTGGCATGTAGCTGTCCTGGTGTTCCAAAACTATTTATTGAAGAGACAGACTGTCTCTTCTCCATCATATATTCTTCTCTCCTTTGTGCTCAGTTGCTTGTCGTGTCCGACTCTCTGCAACCCCGTGGGCTGCAGCCCACCAGGCTCCCCTGTCTGTGGGAATCTCTAGGCAAGAGTACTGGAGTCGGTTGCCATTTCCTCCTCCAGGGGATCTTCCCGACCCAGGGATCTGTGTCTCTTAAGTCTCCTGCACTGGCAGGAGGGTTCTTTACCATGAGCACCAGCTGTCTGGGTTTATTTCTGGGCATTCTGTCCTGTTCCATTCATATACATTTCTGTGGGGACAGTATTCTACTGTTTTGACTTTGTAGTACAGTCTACAGTATAGCTTTGTGGTATAGCCTAAACTCAGGGAGCCTCATTCCTCCAGCTCCGTTTTTCTTTTTCAAGACTACTGGCTATTCAGAGTCTTTTAAATTTGTACACTTGTTTTAAAACTTTTTGTTTTAGTTCTGTGAAAAATGCCTTTGGTCATTTGATAGGGACTGCATTGAGTATGTAGATGGTAGTACAGTCATTTCACGATATTGTTTCTTCCAGCCCAAGGGCATAGTTTATTTATCTATTTGTATTATCTTCACCATCTGTAGTTTGTAGAGAACAGGTCTTTTGCATCTTACCTGGATTTATTCCTAGGTATTTTATTCTCTTAGATGCCATGGTAAATGGGATTTCCCCCTTAATTTTCCTTTCTGATTTTTCTCTGTTAGTGTAAAGGTTTCTGTGTGTCAGTTTTGTATCCCGAAACTACCAAATTCACTGATGAGCTTTAATAGTTTCCCAGGAGCATTTTTAGGGTTGTCTTGGAATAGTGTCGCGTTATCTGCAAGTCTGGACAGTCTGTCCACAATGCAGGGGACACAAGAGATGCGGGTTTGATCCCTGGGTCAGGAAGATCCCCTGGATAAGGCCATGTCCACCCACTCCAGTGTTCTTGCCTGGAGAATCCCATGGACAGAGGAGCCTGGTGGGCTGCCGTCCATAGCCACAAAGAGTCGGACACGCTTGAACTGACCCGGCACCTGCAAGTGGTGACAGATTTTCTTCTTCCTTTCCAATCTGCATCCCCTTTATTCTTTTTTCTTCTCTGATGACTATGGCTACAACTTCCAAAACTATGCTGAATAAAAGTGGCGAGAGCAGGTTTCCTTGTCTTGTTCCGGATCTTAGAGGAAATGCTCTTGCCTATAGCTTTGTTGTATATGGCTTTTATTTCGTGGAGGTAGATTCCTTCTATGCCCACGATCTGGACAGTTTTTATCATAACTGGGTGTTGAATTTTGTCAACAGCTTTTTCTGGGGATGCTAATTGGTTTTTGCTCTTTAGTTTGTTGACGTGGTGTATCACACCGATTGCTCTGCAAATACTGAAAAGTCCTTGCGTCTCTGGGTCAAATCCCACTGGACCGTGGGGAAAGATCCTTCTAACGTACTGCTGGACTGCTTAGTCTTTTGTTCAGGATTTAGCACCTATGTTTGGCGGCGATGTTCTCCTGTAATTCTCTTTTTGTGGTATCTCTGGTATTGCTGTGAGGGTGACGGTGGCCTCATAAAATATGTTTGGAGTGTTTCTTCCTCTGCAGTTTTCTGGAAGTGTTTCACAGGGGTAAGCGTTAAGTGAAAGTCGCTCAGTCGTGTCCAGCTCTTTGCAACCCCATGGACCAAACTGTCCGTGGAATTCTCCAGGCCAGAATACTGGAGTGGGTAGCCGTTCCCTTCTCCAGAGGATGGAACCCAGGTCTCCTGCATTGCAAGTGGATTATCTACCAACCGAGCCACAAGGGAAGCCCTTCTCTAAATGTCTGATAAGAATTCCCCTGTGAAACCATCAGGTCCTGTACTTTTGTCTGCTGGGAGCTTTTTAATCAGTTTCATTTTCAGCACTTACGATTGGTCTGTTCATATTTTCTGTTTCTTTCTGGCTCAGTCTTGGAAGATTTGTACCTTTCTAAGAATTTGTCAACTTCTTCTAAGTTTTTTCCATTTTGTTTGCATATAGTGGCTTGTAGTAGCTGCTGATGGTCCACTGTATTTTCTTTCTTCCTCCCTTTGGCTGCTCTGGGGTATTTGTTGCAATGTGTAGGCCTCTCTAGCTGTGATGTGCGGGCTCTAGAGTGTGAGGACCCAGTAGTCGCAACGCTTAGGCGCTCTAGTTGTGACACGTGGGATCTTAGCTCCCCCCTGCACTGGGAGCGTGAAGCCTTATCCACTTGGCCAGCAGGTAATAAAGGCCTTTGTATTTCTGTGGTGTCCAGGTATAACTTCTCCTTTCTCATTTCTAATTATATTGATTTGAGTGAGCCCTCCTCCTCTTTTTTTTTTTTTTCCTGGTGAGTCTGGCTAAAGGTTTATCACTTCAGTTTATCTTTTCAAAGAACCAGCTTTTAGTTTCATTGCTCTTTTCTACTCTTTATCCTTTCTTTCTTTCTGTGTCTCTTACTTCTCCTCTGACCCTTATTTCTGCTTCCTGGAGAAGGAAATGGCAACCCACTCCAGTATTCTTGCCTAGAGAATTCCATGGACAGAGGAGCCTGGAGGGCTACAGTCCATGGGGTCCCAAAGAGTCGGACAGGGCTGAGGGACAACCACACGGATCATTATGCTTTCTTTCCTTCTGTTAAGTTTGAATTTTGTGTGTTCTTCTTCCTCTAGCTACTTTAGGCAAAAAGCTAGGTTGTTTTGAGATCTTTCTCGCCTCACAAGGTTAAGATTATGTTGCTATCAACTTCCCTCTTAGAAATGCTTTTGCTGCGTCTTACTGGTTTGGGTTAATTGTGCTTTTGTATTCTTTTGTCTCCAGGTCTTTTTTTCCTGTCCTCTTTGATTTCTTCAGTGATCCACCGGTTGTTGAGCTGCATCTTGCTTACACTCCATGTGTTTGTTAACCATTTTATTTCCTGTAGCTGATTCCTAGTCCTAGAGTGTTGTGGTCAGAGAAGATGCTTGACATGTCTCCTGCGTTACCAGGTGGATTCTTTAGCATTCCTGCCACCTGGGCAGCCCCCACTGCCTGGCAACTAGATACTGAATCCATGAACGGCTTTCCCAGGTAAGAGAATGAGGGGGCAGTGACATCACAGTGTTTGGTTTTAGCAAAGAAAAACAGGCTAGACAGAGAAAGTTGGGACAAAACAGATATGACCAAAGCAACCGCCATTTGGGCTAGACCCAACCCATTTTCCATTCACTGAGTCACTCCAAGACTGTCAGCATGTGATAGATCTAAAAAGGTCATATTTTCTGTATCTTAGGCTGTTACCTTTGGCTTCTGTCTGTGTACCCTTCCATGTTTATGTCTCTGCTGTTCCACAATAAGAACCATGGTTTCCACAGTTACTGATATAATTAATCATGTCAATACTGTAAACCCTCCAAGAAGCTTCTGAATGGGATTCCTTCCCATTGGTTCACTGGCTTTCCCAATAAATTTATATTCTTTGATAAGTAATCTCTCTTGATTTTCATAACTGTTACTCTTGTGCTTATTGCAGAGAGCATCAGCAATGCATTTTTGTAACACTGACTCATATTGCATAAGTAAAGGTGAAAGTTGATCTGTGGTGTCCGACTCTTTGCAACCCCATGGACTGTATAGTGCATGGAATTGTCCAGGCCAGTAGAGTGGGTAGCCTTTGCCTTCTCCAGGGGATCTTCCCAACCCACAGATTAAACCAGGGTCTTCTGCATTGCAGGTGGATTCTTTACCAACTAAGCTATCAGGGAAGCCTTTCATATTGCATAGAATATCAGCAGGTTTTTTTTTTTTTCCGCCTTGGAGAAATGTTGATGCTATTTCTATGTTAGGCAAATGTATCTTGCATGAAAAAGACAGTCTTATTTAAATCAGTGTTCAATGCTTGCTTAATTCTTCCTTAATGTTTTCATTATGAAAAATTCACTGACCAATATTCTTCCTGAGGTAGTACTTCATACTTCTTTCATTCTGTTTCATTGAGACTGATCCTTGAGTTTGATGATATCCTTGAGTTTGACCTACTCTGGTGGCTCAGACAGTAGAGTCTGCCTGCAATGCAGGCCACCCAGGCTCGATTCCTGGGTCAGGAAGATCCCCTGGAGAAGGGAATAGCTACCTACTTCAGTATTCTTGCCTGGAAAATCCCATGGACAGAGGAGCCTGGCATTCTACAGCCCATGGAGTTGCAAAGAGTTGGACATGACAAAGCAAGTTCACTTTCACTTGAGTTTGATATAAGGATAGGCAGCAGTAAGATTAAAATATCACTGGAGTGTAGAAGTTACTTCCAGATAGGTTTTACTTGTAGGCTACGTAAAATTACACGACAAATTAAAAAAATAAATCTTGGTTAGGCCCAAGACTTCTATCCTATCATTTACTGGAATAAATTATGCTATGATAGGGAAATTCTGCAGTATTTCATAGTTTTAAGAATTATCTATTCATGCATATCTTTTTCCCCTAAACAAAACAGTGTGAGCATATAGCAGAGGGATTCTGAACATTTAAACCAGTTGCATATCTCAAAAGAGGCAAGCTTTCAGAGCTCCACGCAGGACTTCTCTGGTGTCCAGTGGTTAACAGTCCACCTGTCAATGCAGGGAACACGGGTTCCATCCCTGGTCTGGGAAATAAAGCTCCCACGTTGCCGGGGTGCAGCTGAGACCCGGCATCACAACTACTGAGCCCGCGTTCCAGAGCCCATGCTCCACAGCAAGAGAAGCCGTCACAATGAGAAGCCTGCTCACCACAACTAGAGTAAGCCAGCAGACAGCGTCAGAGATCCAGCACAGACAAAAATGAATCAAAACAAAACTAAAAAAAAAAACCGCTCCGCACACATATAGGCTGGGGCCAAATGTATTTGTTCTGAAGGCCGACAGCAATTTCTCGCATCTCTCAGCACCTTCGAAGAATGTGACTTTACCGCCTTAAGACTGTACCCGGACAGAAGACGATTCTGTAATTCTCATCCTGAATCTGAGCAAAGTTGTCAACAGAGAGGAAGGGCTGCTTTGTTAAGTGCTGGAGCTGAGTGATTAAGGGTTATGTGGTATCACTGTCCTTTCCTTAGGTGGTCTGTTTTGGACAAAAAATCACCATGCGGTGGAGAAGTCCAAGCAGTCACGCGGAGATGCAAGGATGGGTATTCTCAGAGTCCCAGTGAGGTCCCAGCCGACAGCATTCATGGGCAGACAAAGAGACAGGATAACCTTGAGTCCATTCTAGCTCCTAGCCACAGAGTGACCCCCACTCCAGCCTCTGTAAATCCCCAGCTGAGGCCCCAAAGACCATCTGTGCTCAGTAAATGCTATCAGTGCTCAGCAAATGCTCTCATAATTCCTAAGCTATAGAATCTACTCATAAAATAAAACAATTACTGTTTCACAAGATTAAATCAGGAGTTACTGGTCACATAGCAGTAGAGCAGGAAAACACATCCTCCCCCCCCCATGTCAACATCAACTGAACATGGAGATGAAAGAAGTAGCAAAAGTATTCCTTAGCACCGTGGGACAAAAACTGCCTTTTGTTCTTCAGTTCAGTCGTTCAGTTGTGTCTGCCTCTCTGTGACCCCAGGCTTCCTTCTTCTTCACCATCTCCTGGAGTTTGACTTTTCCAATGAGTCACCTCTTCTTTTTCCTTCTTAACATATGTGATTTCATATGCATTGTTTTTGTTCAGTCAGTCAGTCATGTCTAACTCTGCGACCCCGTGGACTACAGCATGCCTGGCCTCCCTGTCCATCACTAACTCCTGGAATTTACCCAAACTCTTGTCCATTGAGTCGGTGATGCCATCCAACCATCTCACCCTCTGTCGTCCCCTTCTCCTCCCGCCCTCAATCTTTCCCAGCATCAGAGTCTTTTCCAATGAACCAAGTCTTCCCATCAGGTGGCCAAAGTATTGGAGCTTCAGCTTCAGCATCAGTCCTTCCAATGAGTATTGAGGATTAATTTCCTTTACCATATTCCTAGACAATATTTATATTTATAGTGTAAGTGGGAAAATTCAGTTTCTTTTAAGGGAGAGAACATTTTTAAACATATATGTAAAAAGTTTCCATTTCTGACATTCAAGTAGTTAGGTAAGTGAGTAAAATGCCGTTTCTCACAGTTCTCAAGCTTTTCCTCCTGTAATGTGAATATTCAGTAGAATACTGAGTCACCTACTTTGTAACAAAGTTTATACCTTGGAAATAGCATTTACTATACCTGAATGTTTCAAACCTATTTTTTTTTTTTTTTTAATGAGAACTATTAGGCAGTTCAGTGGTTAGAAGTTTGTGCTTTAACTGCCTAGGGACCATGTTTGATCCTTGATTGGTAAACTAAGATCCTACATGTTGAGAGGAAGCGTCAAAAAAAATAAATATATGAGAATTATTGGGGAACTTATTTTTTTAATTTATATATTTTAATTGGAGGCTAATCACTCTACAATACTGTGGTGGTTTTTGCCATACATTCACATGAATCAGCCATGGGTACATGAGTCTTCCCCATCCTGAACGCCCCTCCGCCCTCTCTCCCCATCACATCCCTCTGGGTTGTCCCAGAGCACCAGCTTTGAGTGCCCTGTTTCATGCACTGAACTTGGACTGAGGATCTATTTGACATATGATAATATATATGTTTCAATGCTACCCTCTCAAATCATCCCACCCTCACCTTCTCCAGAGTCCAAAAGCCTGCTCTTTACATCTGTGTCTCTTTCGCTGTCTTGCATATAGGGTCATCGTTACCATCTTCCTAAATTCCATATATATGCCTTGGTATACTATATTGGTGTTTCTCTTTCTGACTTACTTCACTCTGTATAATAGGCTCCAGTTTCATCCACCTCATTAGAACTGACTCAAATGTGTTCTTTTTTTATAGCTGAGTAATATTCCATTGTGTATATGTACAATAACTTCCTTGTCCTTTCATCTGCCGATGGACATCTAGGTTGCTTCTATGTCTCAGCTATTGTAAACAGTGCTGTCATGAACATTGGGGTACACGTGTTTCTTTCAATTCTGATTTCCTTGGTGTGTATGCCCAGGAGTCAGCATCTTACATATATGGCGTATGTATGCATTTTTATGGTGTATGTTTTAAAATGCTCTTTATAAGCATTAAACTCAGCTATAATCAGCAAAACTCTACTTTCCCTAATTTATATATTGGAGTCTATAGAGTAGTAAATAGATTCTCAAATCAGATGGCCAGGAAGCAGAAAAGTTAAGATGAAATATATATAATTGATCATATATAAAAGTTGAGATCACACACCTTATGTCCGCATCCAATACATTATTTCAGTACATTGTTCCCACATTTTTACGAAACTCTATTTCTTCTTTGAATCAAGCTGTGTGTTTCCTGGATTATGCACGTTTAATTAGAAAATATAATGTATGTCGTCATCAAGTTCTGATTCAATGACTTCATCTCAGAAAACCCACTAATAAAGGGGGTGACAAGAACAGTTGCTTTTTGATCTTAAAGCTACCAAAATAAAGCTGAAGTTCCCCCATCGAGGAAAATCTGAATGGTGAACAGACATACAGATTCTAAGCTATGAAATAAAAAATTTAAATGTAATTGCACAGACATTAGGTTAGCAAACATTTACGTATCTACTGGATGCATACACTGCAGAGCGCCAAGCTTCCCTGTCCTTTACCACCTTCCAGAGTTTGCTCAAACTCATGTCCATTGAGTCAGTGATGCCATCCAGCCATCTCATCCTCTGTCACCTCTTCACATCAGGTGGCCAACGTCCTGGCCACTGTACATTGACAGTGTACATTGGCACTGAAGCTTCTAATTCTTCTAATGAACATACACTGTTGATTTCCATCAGGATTGATGGGTTAGATCCCCTGAGTCCCTCGGTATTGTTTAGTAAAACAGAAAAGCTATGTTATGTTATGTTACTCAGCTAACCCTTTCAGTGAGAAACCAGGACATATGTAACTGCTGTTTTGTTTTGGTTTTTTTCTTTTTGGACAGAATTTGGTTTTGAGCGCTACGTTTCTGCTTGCTGGCCTTGCGATTTGAGAATTTAGATGCTACCCCAAATATTCCCTTCTATAAATTAGGGAAAGTAGAGTTTTGCTGACAACAGCTGAGCTTAATGCTTATAAAGAGCATTTTTTAAAAAACTACAGCATAAAAGCTTATGTATGTACACAAAAAAATGCATTGACAGCATGTTTCTTGGCTGTATTGTTGTAAAAGAAAAAAAAAATGGAAATAAGTGAGGCCCAGCAGGAGGTGTAAATAACTAAATTTGGGTATTTGCCTACACATAATAGTGTACTCTGCTGGAGTTGCCTAGATTTACGTATAACAAGGGCTTCCCTGGTGGCTCAGGGGTAAAGAATCCGCCTGCAACGCAGGAGACCCGGGAGGAAGATCCCCTGGAAGAGGGCATGGCAACCCACTCCAGTGTTTTTGCCTGGAGAATCCCATGGACAGAGGAGCCTGGCAGGCTACAGTCCACGGGGTCGCAAAGAGCTGGACAAGACTGTGCAACTAACACACACATGAATGCATAACAAAGAGTCAAATAACTAGGAAAAGACATATGCATTTGTGTGCTTCTAATACCAAATTTAAAAATATACACTGGTTTTTTTTATAATTTCAGTGACAATAAAGTTTTCAGATTCTGTGAGAATTTTATAGAGCAGTTAGTGTAACTCCACCTCTACAGAGAGAGGAAGTTGAATACGAAGCCGACTTCAAATTTATCAATCATAATTTGATTTAATGAACAGAACACCAAGGAGTATTTTATCTTTTAAAAATTATGACTGGTGGGCACATGGATTTTTGGGAAAAAAATATGATAGCAATGTATAACTTATAGACATTTCTGAATTAAAAATAACAACTGTACCATATTGGTTTGGCCATTTTTTTTAAGCCTTTGTTGAATTCATTACAATATTGCTTCTGTTTGATGTTTCAGATATTTGGATGCAAGGCATGTGGGATCTTTGTTCCCCAACCAGGGATTGAACCCACATCCCCTGCCTTGGAAGGGGAAGTCTTAACTACTCGACTGACCACCAGGGAAGTCCCAAATGCACCATATCAAAACCTGGCCCTATATTCTTTGACTTCCAGGATATTCAGTTGCAAGTTAAAACATTCTCACCTAGGCTGAGGAAACGCTACAAGGAAGCTGGTGCCTTTGGGGACAAATGCATAAGTTTGTGTCAACTAATAATTGGAAAGTATAGTATGGGTTCCTTTGTGAGCTCAGATTCAGAAAGTATATGTTGCTGGTGGTTTAGAAACTACAAAACCAGGACCACCTAGGTACCAGCACCAACAGTGGTCAAAGCACTGCACTTTCTGGAACTATAAAACTTGAATGAGGTTTGCTTGCTGTGTGCCAAGTCACTTCAGTCATGGCCGACTCTTTGCAACTCCATGAGCCCACCAGGCTCCTCTGTCCAGGGGATTCTCCAAGCAAGAATACTAGAGTGGGTTGGCATTCCATTCTCCAGGGGATCTTCCTGACCCAGGGATTGAACCATGTCTCCTAAGTCCCCTGCATCTGCAAGTAGATTCTTAACCACTCAGCTCTACCCAGAAAACCCTCAATGAGATTTTGGTGGCTTCAAATACTGAAACACATAGATGTGAATGTCACGTGAAAAGAGAACGAAAACTGCACTGCAACTGCTCTTACTAAGTACAAATATGTACATCAGTCCAGTTCAGTTCACTTGCTCAGTCGTGTCCGAGTCTTTGCGACCCCTCGACTGCAGCACGCCAGGCCTCCCCGTCCATCACCAACTCCCGGAGTCCACCCAAACCCATGTCCATCCAGTCGGTGATGCCATCCAGCCATCTCATCCTCTGTCGTCCCCTTCTCCTCCCGCCCTCAATCTTTCCCAGCATCAGGGTCTTTTCAAATGAGTCAGCTCTTCGCATCAGGTGGCCAAAGGATTGGAGTTTGAGCTTCAACATCAGTCCTTCCAATGAACACCCAGGACTGATCTCCTTCAGGATGGACTGGTTGGATCTCCTTGCCATCCAAGGGACTCTCAAGAGTCTTCTCCAAAACCACAGTTCAAAAGCATCAATTCTTCGGTGCTCACTTTCTTTATACTCCTATTCTCACATCCATACATGACTACTGGAAAAACCACAGCCTTGACTAGACGGACCTTTGCTGACAAAGTAATGTCTCTGCTTTTTAATATGCTGTCATAACTATGTATATAAACAGACATAAACTCTAAACCTGGCTGCATGCCATACTTAACATTTATATATCTATCATATGTTGGTATTTATTTCAAGTCTGAATTCAAGTTACTACTTCTTTGTCATAGGTTTTATGTTATTGAAGTATAATTGATTTATGATGTGTTAACGTCTGCTGTACATAAAAGTGACTCAGTTGTACACATAGGAACACTGTTTTTCATTTTCTTTTCCACGACGGTCTATCAAAAGATACTGAGTATAGTTCCCTGTGCTTTGCAGTAGGACCTTCACCCATCTTATATATAATAGTTTGCATTATAACTCCCAACTCTTCTCTTCACCCGCTCTGGTATCCACAAATCTGTTCTCTGTGTCTGTAAATTTGTTTTTCTTTAGTAGATATGTTGGGCTTGTGTTGTATTTTAGATTCCACATCTAAATGATGTGATATAATATTTGTGTTTCTCTGCCCGGCTTACTTCACTTAGTATGATAATCTCTGTGTCCATTCACATTGCTGCAAATGGCATTATTTCATTCTTCTTCTTTAATAGCTCAGTAGTAGTATTTCATTGTCTATAAATGCCACATCTTTATGTATTCATCTGTCGATGGATATCTAGGTTTCTTCTATGTCCCGGCTATTATAAATAGTGCTGCTATGAACATAAAGGAGAAGGCAATGGCATCCCACTCCAGTACTCTTGCCTGGAAAATCCCATGGACGAAGGAGCCTGGTAGGCTGCAGTCCCTGGGGTCGCTAAGAGTCGGACAAGACTGAGGGACTTCCCTTTCACTTTCCACTTTCATGCATTGGAGAAGGAAATGGCAACCCACTCCAGTGTTCTTGCCTGGAGAACTCCACGGATGGCGGAGCCTGGTGGGCTGCCGTCTATGGGGTTGCACAGAGTTGGACACGACTGAAGTGACTTAGCAGCAGCAGCAGCTATGAACATACACGTGCATGAATTTTTTTCCAAACTAGATCTTTATCCAGATATTATGTCCAGGAGTGGGACTGCAGGATTATACGGCAACTCTTAGCTTTCTTAGGAACCTCCATACTGTTTCCATAGAACCTGCAGCAGTTTACATTCCCACCAATAGTGTAGCAGGGTTCCCTTTTCTCCATAACGTTTCCAGCACGTATTATCTGTAGACCACTGAACGATGGCCATCCTGACCAGTGTAATGTGGTACCTCGCTGTAGTTTCGATTTGCAGTTCTCTGATAATTGGTCATCCTGATCATCTTTTCATTTGCCCGTTGGCAATCTGTCTTCTTTGGAGAAGTACCATTTAAATCTTTGGCCCATTTTTTGGATTGCATTGTTCTTCTTGGTATTGAGTTATGTGAGGTTTCTATTTTTGGATATTTGGGAAATTAGGCCCTCATCTGTTGCATTATTTACAACCATTTTCTCCCAGCCAACAGGTTGTCTTTTTGTCTTATGGTTTCCTTTGCTTTGCAAAACCCTGTATGTTTGACTTGGTCCCATTTGTTTAATTTTTGCTTTTACTTCTATTGCCTTGGGAGATTGTGACCTAAGAAGACATTAGTGTAATTTTCATCAGAGACTGTTTTACCACTACTCAGTTTTAGAAATTTTATGGTGTTGTGACTTATATTTAAGTCCTTAAGCCATTTTGAGTTTATTTTTGTGCATAGTGTGAGGGTGTATGCATACTAACTTCATTAATTTACATGAAGCTGTCCAACTTTCCTGACAGCATTTGCAGAAGAGACTGTCTTTTCTCCATTGTATACTCTTGCCTCGTTTGTCAGAGAATAATTGACCTTGGGGTATGGGTTCATTTCTGGGTTCTGTTTTCTGTTCCGTTGATGTATATGTCCTTTTTTGTGCCAATATCACACTGTTTTGATTACTGTAGCTTTGTAGTATGGTCTGAAGTCTGGGAGGGTTATGCCTCCTGCATTTTTTTTTTTTTTTTTGGTCAGGATTACTTGGGCTAGTCTGGGTCTTCAGTTCAGTTCAGTCGCTCAGTCGTGTCTGACTCTTTGCGACCCCATTGACCACAGCACGCCAGGCCTCCCTGTCCATCACCAACTCCTAGGGCTTGCTCAAACTCATGTCCATTGAGTCAGTGATGTCATCCAGCCATCTCATCCTCTGTCGTCCCCTTCTCCTCCTGCCTTCAACCTTTCCCAGCATCAGAGTCTTTTCCAATGAGTCTGCTCTTTGCATCAGGGTCAGAAGATTGGAGCGTCAGCTTCAGCATCAGTCCTTCCAATGAATATTCAAGATGGACTTCCTTTAGGATTGAATGGTTGGATCTCCTTGCTGTCCAAGAGACTCTCAAGAGTCTTCTCCAACAAAAGCATCTGTTCTTCAGCACTCAGCTTTCTTTATAGTCCAACTCTCACATCCATACATGACTACTGGAAAAACCACAGGTTTGACTAGGTGGACCTTTGTTGGCAAAGTAATGTCTCTGCTTCTTAATATGCTGTCTAGGTTAGTCTTCCAAGGAGCAAGTGTCTTTTAATTTCACGGCTGCAGTCACCATCTGCAGTGATTTTGTACCCCGAGAAAATAAAGTCTGTCACTGTTTCTGTTGTTCCCCCATCTGTTTGCCATAAAGTGGTGGGACCAGATGCCATGATCTTCATTTTCTGAATGCTCAGTCTTCTATGGTTCCAAATAAATTTTGAGATTATTCTCATTCTGTGAAAAATATCATGACAAAGTTTGAGAGGGATCACATTAAATCTGGTGTGCTGCAGTCCATGGGGCTGCAAAAAGTCAGACATGACTGAGCAACTGAACAGCAACAACATTAAATCTGTAGAATGCTTGGGTACCGTGGCCATTTTAACACCTTACTGACTGGGAGATTTATGGAGAAACTAATGCCTTGTGACTGGTGATTTGTCATGTAAGTGAGTATTGAAATACCCACATTTGAGTAAATAAAACATTTTTTGCACTTTTGTGTTTACTTGAAACTCTGTGTGTGTCTTACTAAAGCATGCTAATATCTCATTAGGGTGTGATAGGCGATGTAGTCTGCATTTCTATGCAGGTGATCAGTTCAGTTCAGTCGCTGAGTCCTGTCTGACTCTGCAACCCCATATACTGCAGCACACCAGGCCTCCCTGTCCATCACCAACTCCTGGAGTTTACCCAAAATCATGTCCTTTGACTTGGTGATGCCATCCAACCATCTCATCCTCTGCCGTCCCCTTCTCCTACTGCCCTCAATCTTTCCCAGCATCAAGGTCTTTTCCAGTGAGTCAGCTCTTCACATCATGTGGCCATTGTACTGGAGTTTCAGCTTCGGCATCAGTCCTTCCAATGAGCACCCAGGACTGATCTCCTTTAGGATGCACTGGTTGGATCTCCTTGGAGTCCAAGGGACTCGCAAGAGTCTTCTCCAACACCACAGTTCAAAAGCATCAATTCTTCGGCACTCAGCTTTCTTTATAGTCCTGGGTTTGATCCCTGGGTTGGGAAGATCCGCTGGAGAAGGGAAAGGCTACCCACTCCACTACTATGGCCTGGAGAATTCCATAGTCCACGGGGTCGCAAACAGTCGGACACGACTGAGCAACTTTCACTTTGTTTGGTATGAATATGGCGACCACTGCTTTCTTGTCATTTCCATTTTCATGAAATGCCTTTTTTCATTCCCTCACTTTCATTCTTTGGGTATCCCTTTTCCCTAAAGGAGATCTCTTCTGTGGGTCCCTAAAGGCTATATGTTGTAGAGTCTTATTTTTTTTTTTAATCTCTTCTGCCCTCTGTGTCATTTTACTGGAGCATTTAAGTCCGTTGACCTTTCAGGTCATTATTGAAAGGTATATGCATTTATTGTTGCCATTTTAAATCTTGTTTTATATTTCTTGTCTCTTTCTTTTCCCTTTTCTGATTTGTTGATGTTCTTCTGTATTATGCTTATGTTGTCTTCTTTGTGCTTTCTGTGAATCTATTTTGTGGTTTTGATTTACGGTTACCCTGATTTTGAAGTATGTTAACCCCTTTGTCATGGTCTGTGCGTGGGTTGGAAAAGAATTTCCAGACATGAGGGTGAATGAACAGAGAATAGAGTTTATTAAAGTGGGAGACACTGTTAAAACAGTGGAATGGCTCAAGGGAGCGCTGATGTCTTTTTTGCAGGCTAGTAGCTGATTTTTATCACCTCAAGACAGAGAAAATTCCTTCTGGAAGGCATCAGGTGATTGGTTAGGCTGCTACAGGGTAATAGAGTGGGTATTTTACCTAATAAGGGGTCAGGGAACTGGCCGGTTTAGGTTCGGAGGGCTCACGGCAACAGTTGCTATGGGGTTGGTTAATTCTGGAGATGTTTGTTCTGTGACCGCGGTACAGGGGTCCACACCCTTCCTACACCTACTTGCTTTAGACTAGTAGAAGTATAGGCTCAAACATATTCTTGGGGGAAACATGTGCATTCCTTACTGTCCTTCCCCACATTTTATGATTTTGATGTCCTCTTTTATAGCCCTGTGTGAAACCTCTTGCTGTTCATCATCATCACTTTCACGGAAATTTTTTTTTTTTTAAATCTCTGCACTGACTTATGTAAGTGATTTACTTTCCCATTGTGACTTTTCTGTAGTTTGTTTCTTTTTTATTTAGAGAAGACCTGTTAATTTTTCTTTTTTGGGGGGGATATGTTCAGTATTGCTGTGTTCATTTAGTTGTTTGTCTGAGAAATTCTTTCTCCTGCTGTTGTAAGTGATCATCTTGCTGGGTCCAGTATCCTAGGTTGCAGGGTTTTTTGTTTTTTGTTTTTTTTCAGGACTTTGAATATACCTTGCTGCCCCCTTGTGGGCCTCCAGTGTTTCTGCGGAAAAATCCAGATGGTCTAGTGGGGGACTCCCTGTATGTAACTCTTTGTCCTTCTCTTGCTGCCTTTAGAACTCTGTTTGAGTTTTGCCATTTTAATCATGGTATGTCTTGATGTGGATCTGTTTGGGTCCATCTTGTCTGGGATTCTCTATGCTTTCTGTACCTGGATATGTTTTCTCCTTTAGGTTGGCGGCAATGGTTTCAGCCATAACTTCTTAAAGTACCTTTTTGACTCCCATTCTCTTCTTTCTTCTCAGGGATCTCTATTATGCATAGGGCTTCCCTGGTGGCTCAGATGATAAAAACAAACAAACAAACAAAAAATCAGCTTGTTCTGCAGGAGACCCAGGTTCAATCCCTGGGTCACGAATATCTGCTAGAGAAGGGAATGGCAACCCACTCCAGTAGTCTTGTCTGGGAAATCCCGGGGACAGAGGAGCCTAGTGGGCTACAGTCCACGGGGTCACAAGGAGTCAGACACGACCGAACGACTAACACTTTGCTTCTCAGGCCTTTTATGTGTTTGCTTTTCCTACTGTGATGTTCCCTTTCGTAGAGATTCTTGCTTCTTTTCTATGTAGAGAAGAAGTTTCCAGTTTTCTTTCAGGATCAGTTTAGTATTCCTGTATTCTTCTAGTTTTTGCTTACCTGAGAACTTCTTTCTCTCCCCTTCTCTTTTAAGTGAAAATCTTGCTGGGTAGAGTATCCTAAAGTTAAAAGTCCCTCAGTCGTGTATGACTCTTTGCAAGCCCATGGACGAATACAGTCCATGGAATTCTCCAGGCCAGAATACTGGAGTGGGTAGCCTTTCCCTCCTACAGGGGATCTTCCCAATCCAGGGATCCAGGGGATCTTCCCAATCCAGCAACTGCAGGCGGATTCTTTACCTGCTGAGCCTCCAAGGAAGCCCAAGAATACTGGAGTGGGTAGCCTGTCCCTTCTCAAGCAGATCTTCCCGACCCAGGGATCAAACCGGAGTCTCTCGCATTGCAGGAGGATACTCGACCAGCTGAGCCACCAGGGAAGGCCAGAGTGTCCTAGGTGGCCGGTTTTCCTGTTTCAGGATTTTGAACAGATCTTGCTGCCCCCTTGTGGCCTGTAGAGTTTCTGCAGAGCAATCAGCTCATAGCCTTAAGGGAGGTTCCTCTGGGTGCGTTTAGCTGCCTCTGGAATACTCTTAACTTTTGCCCTTTTAATCATCATATGCTTGGTGTAGGTCTGTTTGGGTTCGTCTTGGGGAACTTTCCTTTTATACATTTGGCTGTAATTTCTTAAAAGACGTTTTCCACCCCCTTCTCTTCTTCTCCTTCTGGAATTCCTATTATGCGTATATTGCCATGTTTTATATTATCCCATGGATGTCTTCTATTGGTTATTTTTTTTTTCTTCACTGCTGTGCAGCTCTGATTGGGTGAGTTCAACCCTGGGTTGGGAAGATGCCCTGGAGGGGCACATGGCAACCCACTCATGTTCTTGCCTGGAGAATCCCATGGACAGAGGAGCCTGGCAGGTTACAGCGCACGGGGTCACTTAAGAGTCAGACACAACTTAGCAGGAAAACAACAACAATAACAATGGACCACTAGACTAGCAGGGAATTCCCGTACTGACATTTTAAATTTGTATTTCAGATGGAAAGAATGCCATCATGAAAATACTTCTAAAGAAACCGATTTTTCTGCATGATTTTGTCAAAGCACTAATACACTGATTCCTCTTTTATTTTCCCCCTCCTACAGAGTTACATGCCAATCTTACTTGCAAGTTGGCTATATGCGATCTTCTGCCAGAAGTATTCTGGTGGAAGAACCGCTCCATCTGTAGATTTATGTCTGATGTATTTACAGAAGGAGATGTCCATGTCCTTCTGTTCCACCATCTTGATTCGTGTGTTGACATCTTGAAAGTGAACGTGAAAGTCACTCAGTCGTGTCTGACTCTTTGTGACCCCAGGGACTATACCGTTTATGGAATTCTCCAGGCCAGAATACTGGAGTGGTTTGCCTTTCCCTTCCCCAGGGGATCTTCCCAACCTAGGGATTGAACCCACGTCTCCCAGATTGCAGGCAGATTCTTCACCAGCTGAGTCACAAGGGAAGCCCAAGAATACTGGAGTGGGTAGCCTACCCCTTCTCCAGTGGATCTTCCTGACCCAGGAATCAAATTGGGCTCTCCTGCACTGCGGGCAGATTCTTTACCAGCTGAGCTGTCCCGGAGGCAGTGTTGACATTTTACATTTACGTTTTAAAGCTGGAGATTATTAAGATGAGTCATCTTCATATATGTTTCTCTTTTATTGATCTTATTCGTGTCTTTGCATGGAAAACCATGCCTCATCTGCACATCACACAGTCCACTAAAAGCTGATTTATGGGTACTCTGGCAATTTCAGGTACTTTGGCAATTTCACTGCCCTTTTTTTAAAAAAAAAAAAAAAAACATTCTACCGTGTGTTGCAATTCTTGTTCTGGTTGTTCTCGGTCAGTCGCTGAGTCACGTCTGACTCTTTGCGACCCCATGGACTGCAGCACGCCAGGCTTCCCTGTCCTTCACTATCACTCAGAGTTTGCTCAAACTCATGTCCATTGAGTCGGTGATGCCATCCAACCATCCATTCTCTGTTGTCCCCGTCTCCTCCTGCCTTCAATCTTTCCCAGCATCAGGAACTTCTCAAATGAGTTGCATCAGGTGGCCAAAGTACTGGAGTTTCAGCTTCAGCATCAGCCCTTCCAATGAAAATTCAGGGTTGATTTCCTTTAGGATGGACTGGTTGGATCTCCCTGCAGTCCAAGGGGCTCTCAAGGTGTTCCTACTAAGTTTCCTGCCAGTTTCTGCTATGGTGCTCTATCATAGTCCTTTGCCCATTATCATCTGAGCTTATCATTTCAGTAAGTGGTCCCACAAGCCTGTCTTGAAAGAGGTAGAAAGTTAAGCAAGACACTTCCTTAGAGAAGCAGAGACCTTTAGGAATAAAGTAATCGGCAGGAGCTGTCAGAAGAACTGGGCTGTCATTCTGTGAAGGATCCGAACATGTTTTCCTCTGCGGACATGTTCATGAGGTCCAAACTCCTAAAGGGAGGAGACGGTCGATGCCCCGTGCAGATTGAGTTTCACATGTCTGTACGTTTCACCCTCGCCTCTGCGGGCGGGGCGAGATTCTGCAGGTGCCACAGAGATTTATGGTCCTGCATGCTGCCCTCCACATCAGGTATTCACAGAACACTGTAATATTTCTCCTGGGTCAGAATGACAGGAGATGAAGATGGGCAGGCTGTGCGGCTGGAGGGCAGGAAACATTTGGAGTGCCTTTCTGAGGGCACGTTTTAAGGATAACAATCCTTGGGAAATATGACCAGGAACTGTTAGAAACACATCACGACAGGATTGGCGTTTTTTCCCTCTCCCTTGCGTGGTGAGGAGAAGAAGTATACATAGAGTCATGGCAGATATGCATGAGAGCATCTCCTCCCCTAGAACTCCCGGATGCTGAAAACACCAGCGTAGGGGCACTGTCTGCAGATGCTGTGAAACACTGGGCAAATGCACAGGGACCATTAAACAGAGAAACGTTTAAGCCACACAGTCAGTGCTTTCTCTGTCCTTGGAACTGAAAAGTATGCCTGGCAGCGATAAGCACTCTTGGGCTTTCCTGTGGCTCAGCTGGTCAAGAATCCACATGCAATGCGGGAGACCCGGAGCCCTGGGTTGGGAAGATCCCCTGGAGAAGGGAAAGGCGACCCACTCCAGTGTTCTTGGGCTTCCCTGTGGCTCAGCTGGTCAAGAATCCACATGCAATGAGGGAGACCCGGGTTCGAACCCTGGGTTGGGAAGATCCCCTGGAGAAGGGAAAGGCGACCCACTCCAGTACTGTTGGGCTTCCCTGAGGGCTAAGCTGGTAGAGAATCCGCCTACAATGTGGGAGACCTGGGTTTGATCCCTGGGCTGGGAAGACCCCCTGGAGAAGGGAAAAGCAACCCACTCCAGTATTCTGGCCTGGGGAATTCCATGGACAGCATAGTCCATGTGGTCACAAAGAGTCGGACACGACTGTGTGACTTTCACTTGATGGTGAAGTCTTAAGCATATCCCTGGGATGACGAGGGTTCAGGGCCAAACTTCATCTCTAATTGTTTTTTTCAATAACGTTTTATTCACACACGGTCATATTCACTCCTTTGCATCTTTTTTTAAGTTCCCACATAAGTGATACCATACTTTATTTCTTTGAGTTAATTCACTGAGTTTGATAACTTCTAGGTCCATCCGTGTGGCCTCAAATGGCATCATTTCATTCTTTTCTTATGGTTCAGGAATATTCTCTTATATATGTGTGCCCAATCTTCTTTATCCATTCATCTATTGGCGGACACCTAGGTTGCTTCCATGTCCTGGCCATTGTAAATAGTGCTGCTATGAACACTGGGAGTTTTCTGGGAATACGCCCAGGAGTGGGATTGCCAGATCACGTGGTAACTCCATTTTTAGCGTTTTAAAGAGCCTCCATACTGTTCTCCATAGTGACTCCACCAGTTTACATTCCCACCGAAAGTGTAGGAAGGGTCCCTTTTCTCCACACCCTCTGCAGCACTTCTTGTTTGTACTGTGTTTGATGACGGCCACTCTGACTGGTCTGAGATGATAGCTTGTTGTAGTTTTGAGATGTTGAGCATCTTATCAAGTGGGTCGTGCTTTTTTGCTATCTCTATGTCTCCTTTGGAGAGAAATGTCTATTGAGATCTTCTGCCCATTTAAACATTTGTTTTTATTGACATCAAGCTGTACAAGGCATTTGTATATTTTGTAGATAAATTAATCTTAAAATTTGTCTGATTTTGAATATTATATAAGAGAACCAGGCTGTACATGCCTTCCTCAGACTCTGTCCTTGAACTCTGTGTTCAGAGATATACCCAGGGTGATTTAAATATGTGTGCTTTATTATTCCTCATTGCTGTAAAGCATTTTTTTGTATTCATATAAGAGATTGTTTTCCCCAGTCTACTTTTGACAAAGCATATGTATGATCTAGGGTATTGCTCATACAAAAGAAGCTTCTATGAATATCACAGTACGTGCTTCAGGGTCTAAACATTTGTGAGTTATCAGTGATACATGTATTCAAGTGTAATTGTTGGTTCATGAGTATCCTTGTGGTGGATTTCCAGCAGAAATCTGGAAATTTCTGTTGTGAAACCCTGATGACAATTTACAATCCAAGAAGATGTGGGTGATGATGTCCACTGATTCACAGCTCCAAGTTCAATTGGCATTTTCTGGGTGTGCTATCCTAGCCAATTTTATGGGCAAAGGCATTCTTGTTAACGTTTATATTCTATGGGTAGAACTTAAAAACTTTTCATATGCCTATGAGCTGTAAATGATTCCTTATCTCTGAACTACTGATTTATAACTTCCCTCATTTCACTTGTCTTGAGGGTTATGTGTTTCTCTGTGCATATTGTTTTTCATATTTGTTGGAGAAACAGACTGAAAATATATCCTCGAAAATAGATGGCTCATTTTCCATTCTAACGTTAGAGACAGAATTTTACATTTTCAGGTAAGTCAGTTAGTCAAACGTTGTTTAGGGTTCTAATTTATGTATTCCACAATCCAGTGCGATAAAACTCATTTTCGAACATTCTTCTGAAACTTTAGCAATTTTGATATTTGGCTCTAAGTTTTTAACAAAACTATCAGTGTTCATGGATTCATTTGTTTAAGGGTACAAGCATAGTTAACTGGAAATTGGCCTTTCCCTAGTCAGTTTTTCGAAAAGTGTGTTTCTCTGGGTCTCTGTGGGTTTGCACATTTCCCCCATCAAACCGTGTATGTTCCTGCCCAAATGCTCGTATTGAGTTGACCACCTGTGCGTAGGTCTGTGCGGGTTCTCTCTCTGTATGATCACATCGTGGATGCAGAAACACCTTCCTCTAGCCAGCACAGAACAGACGTGGTGGTGACCAAGGATGGCAGGGTATCGCTCCTGTGCTACATATTACATGTGCATCATCCACTGTAGGTTTTTACAAAGCCTTTGCCTTCGTTAGGAGAACTCCTTTCAATTCCAGTTTTCTAAGAGACTTGTCACAAGTGTTTGTAGGATTTAATTTTTTTGCCATCAGTTGAAAAAAAAATATTCCAGCCTTAAGGGGAATAATGTGCTTTTGCTAAAAGGGGCAAACTCTGCTGTCATGAAATGGGCTTCAATTGATTATAAAGCTGTTTTTATACAATCAACTTGTGTGTTAATTCTACTCCCACCCTGATGAGCGACTTTGGTCCGGAAGAAGCCGTCTGAACACACCCTTTCCCGGTGACCTTGAGTTTCACAGATTCCTGCGTTTCCAACCAGCACTGCAAACCCTCAGAACTCAAGGCTGGGACAGGTAGGTGTCAAATGGAATATTACTCAGCATTAAAAAAAAAATTCATTTGAATCAGTTCTACTCAGATGGACGGAACTGGAGCCCATTATCCAGAGTGAAGTAAGCCAGAAGGAAAAACAGCAATACAGTATACTAACGCATATATATGGAATTTAGAAAGATGGTAATGAGAACCCTGCATGTGAGACAGCAAAAGGAATGCAGATGTATAGAACAGACTCGTGGACTCTGTGGATAAGGGCAAGGGTGGGATGATATGGGAGAATGGCATTGAAGAATGTTAATTATCATATGTGTAATCAATCGCCAGCCCAGGATTGATGCTCGGGGCTGGTGCATCGAGATTTCCCAGGGGGAGGGAGGAGGGAGGGAAGAGGGAGGGGGGTTCTGGAGGGGGAGCATATGTAAACCCATGGCGATATCATGTCATTGTATGGCAAAACTAATTTTAAAAAAAAAGAGAGAGAAACACAAAAACCCTTAAGAAAAGCAATAATGAACTCAATTGAACAAGTTACTGAAGAAATAGAAAAGGCTAACTATCATAAAATTTGGTCATCTACAACTCAAATTCAATAAATGTTAGGTAAAGCAAAACTATAATCAATTTTTTTACTATCAAGTTTTGATTGTTTATAAATGTGTAACTATCAATGTCAATGAGGATGGTATAAAATTAAAATTACCTTAATTCATATTCTTATAAGCTTAAATTGGTAAAATATTTCTTGAGAATAACTTAGCAATGTGTACAAACTATATAAAAAATAGTATCTTGCACAAGTAATTTCACATGTAGGACTATAAGCAGACATTCAGATATGTATTTCAAAATGTTTGCTATGGTAACATTTAAGAGTAAAAATTTAAAGTAAAACTTCTCCAGAAATAAGAAAGTGTTTAAACATATTTTGTTGTAACTATAGTTACATATTTTAAATGTATTGATAAGCAATTTTAGCTACACTAATATAAATAAAAAAGATATAAATCTGAATATATGATATAGTCGAGAGAATACCAACATTACCTATCTGTGGATGGGCAAAATAGTAACATAGGTTATCTCTGAATGGTGGGGCTATGGGTACTTTTTTTATATACTAATATATTGCCTAAATGTTCATATATAGCCTCTTTAATAAACTATGTCCTACTTCCTTTAAAAAAAAAAATGTCACTAAGGACCCTAAAGGACCAGTGTAGGAATAAATAGTTTCCAATCATTTCTCTCACTGTGAGTTTGTCTTATTCTTCATCTGTTTTTAAACCCAAATGGATGCATGGTTATCTATCATTAATGAACTAATGTGAACACTAGGAAGCCGAATATTTAAGAGTGAAGGTTGGTTAGCTTCAGTGCTTCAAACAATTGTTTGTATGACATGTCTGAAGACACAGGACACAGGTACAGCTTGGTACAAAAGAAGCTGCTATGAATATTGCTGGAAAGCACCTCAGGGTCTAAACGTGTGTGAGGCATCTGTGATATGTGTGTGCAAGTACCATTGCTGGTTCACGAGTTACTCTGAGGGTGGATTTCCAACATAAGCTGCACGTTACTCTGAAACGTTGATGACAGTGTATAAGCTGACTAGATGTGGGCGGTAATAATGTCCCATTGACTGACAGCTCCAAGTTCTGTCAGTATTTTTCAAGTGTGTGTTGTCTTAGCCAACTTGATGGGTAAAGACATGATACTTCCTTGTTACGTCTATATTCTATGAACACCTATGTGTAAAAACGTTCCATGTCTATGAGTTCCAAATGATTGCTTCTCTCTGAACTACCTATTTCTAATCTCCTTCCATTTTTTGTATCGGGGGTTATGTATTTATCTGTGTGTGTTTTATATTGGCTGGATAAAAGACTGAAAATGTATCCCTGAAAATGGATGGTTCGCCTTCTTACTCTTTGCCATTAGAGACGGAATCTTACATTTTCATGTAAGTGAAGTAATCAAACTTTCTGCTCTGGGTTTTGTGTGCTCTGCTTAATCACTCAGTCATATCTGACTCCTTGTGACCCCATGGACTGTAGCCCGCCAGGCTCCTCCATCCATGCGATTCTCCAGGCAAGAATACTGGAGTGGGTTGCCATTTCCCTTTCCATTCTGGGTTTTAATTTATGTATTTTGCAATCCAGGGTTGTAAAGTCCTTTTCAAATAATCTTCTAGAAGTTTAGGAACTTGGATATTTGGCTTTAAGATCTTAACAAACCTATTAGGTTTAATTGAGTCACTAAGTGTACATGTGTAATTAACTCAAGGTTTGCCTTTCTCTTCTCAGGATCCATAAAGTATATTCTCTGTGTCTCCATGGGGTCACTCTTGTTTTCCCACTGAAATGTGTGTCTTCCTGTGAAGACCATGCCCTTCTAATAAGGGTTCATCATGAAGGCATGAAATGTCCACCCACCTGCATCTTTTCCTTGAAGGGCTCCTTGTCTACTCACACCACGGTTTTTCTAAATGAGTTTTTGAAACAGCTTATCAAGTCCCACAGGACGTAGTTTTGACCATTTTATTTGAACTTAAGTGAATCAGTCGGTTAATCAGGAGAGAACTGACACCTTTGGGTCTTATACATGTGCTGCTGCTGCTAAGTCACTTCAGTCGTGTCCGACTCTGTGCGACCCCAAAGACGGCAGCCCACCAGGCTCCGCCGTCCCTGGGATTCTCCAGGCAAGAACACTGAAGTGGGTTTCCATTTCCTCCTCCAGTGCATGAAAGGGAAAGTGAAAGTGAAGTCGCGCAAGTCGTGTCCCACTCTTTGCGACCCCATGGACTGCAGCCCGCCAGGCTCCTCCGTCCATGGGATTTTCCAGGCAAGAGGACTGGAGTGGGTGCCATCGCTTTCTCCGCTTAAACATGCTGATGCCAACAGAACTGTTCTGCTGTTGCCACTATACGTGATAGGCTTGTCCACGTTTTCTGAAGGATTATTACTGGTTGCATTTTGAAAAGGAAACTGACTTTTGTGAGTTGATTCTCTTATCTAACAATGCCATGAAAATGCTCATACTGATTTGACTTCCTGTCTGTAGGTGTGTATGGGTTTTCCCTGGGTATTACCACATCCTGGACGTAGAACACCTTCCTCTACCCAGTGCAGTAAAGAACAGAAGTGATGACAGAATACAACAGGGTGTTTTTCCTGGGCTAAATGTCACATGTACATTATTTGCTGCATGTCTCCAGAAGGCCCTTTCCTTTGCTAAGAGAGCTCCTTTGAATTTCCGTTTACAAAGACACAGGCTCACAAATGTTTATAGACTTGTTTTTTGACATCTATTGACAAAAGCATCACTTCAGAAGACCATTTATCAGCTGTGAACTGCTACGGTTTAAAAGATATTCCAGGATTAAGGGGGGGATAGTAAGTTTTCAGAGAAGACAATGGCGCCCCACTCCAGTTCTTTTCCCTGGAGAATCCCATGGATGGAGGAGCCTGGTAGACTGCAGTCATGGGGTCGCGAAGAGTCCGACATAACTGAAGCAACTTAGCAGCAGCAGTAAGCTTTTACAAAATGGGTTCCGACTGGTTACAGAGCCTATGATTTTTACACCATCACCGCGTGTGTCAATCCTGCATCCATCCCAGTGAGCCACAACTGGTCTCAAAGAAGTCGTCTGACCACACTCTGTCCGAGCGACCCTAAATCTCATAGATTCCTGTGTCTCCACCAAGCAGCGCAGACCCTCAGAACTCAAGACTGGGTGGTGAACGCTAACTGCTGTCCTAAGGACCGGTGTCAGAATACACTATTTCTACTACTTTCCCCCACCTTTCCCCGGTTTCTCTGATTGTCGATGTCTTTTTAAATCCAAATGGATGCATGGTGATTATCATTATTGAATCAACATGTACATTAGCAAGCCCAACAGGAAACAGTGTGGCTTGGTTCAATTACACTTCACAGAAACCTTTATATTATTTGTCTTAAGATTCAGTACTTAGGTGGACTACTGGGAATACTCAGGGAAAACTTACAAGACTTTCCATTTGAAAAAACAGCTGTGTTTTGGAGCTCATGTTGTCAACCTTTACCTGACATGTCTTGATTACGTCTTGAAGAGCTATTCTGTAATGTTCCAATCCCAAAGAAAGGCAATGCCAAAGAATGCTCAAACTACTGTACAACTGCACTCATCTCACACGCTAGTAAAGTGATGCTCAAAATTTTCCAAGCCAGGCTTTAGCAATACATGAACTGCGAACTTCCAGATGTCCAAGCTGGTTTTAGAAAAGGCAGAGGAACCAGAGATCAAATTGTCAACATCCAATGGATCATTGAAAAAGCAAGAGAGTTCCAGAAAAACATCTATTTCTGCTTTATTGACTATACCAAAGCCTTTGACTGTGTGGATCACAATAAACTGTGGAAAATTCTCAAAGAGATGGGAATACCAGACCATCTGACCTGTCTCTTGAGAAACCTGTATGCAGGTCAGGAAGCAAGAGTTAGAACTGGGCATGGAACAACAGATGGGTTCCAAATGGGAAAAGGAGTATGTCAAGGCTGTATATTGTCACCCTGCTTATTTAACCTATATGCAGAGTATATCATGAGAAACACTGGGCTGGTAGAAGCACAAGCTGGAATCAAGATTTCCAGGAGAAATATCAATAACCTCAGATATGCACATGACACCACCCTTATGGCAGAAAGTGAAGAGGAACTAAAAAGCCTGTTGATGAAAGTGAAAGAGGAGAGTGAAAAAGTTGGCTTAAAGCTCAACATTCAGAAAACTAAGATCATGGCATCTGGTCCCATCACTTCATGGCCAATAATTGAGTGAAGAATGGAAACAGTGGCTAACTTTATTTTGGGGGCTCCAAAATCACTGCAAATGGTGATTGCAGCCATGAAATTAAAAGACACTCACTCCTTGGAAGGAAGGTTATGACCAACCTAGATAGCATATTGAAAAGCAGAGACATTACTTTGCCAACAAAGGTCCATCTAGTAAAGACTGTGGTTTTTCCAGTAGACATGTATGGAGTGAGAGTTGGATGGTGAAAAAGGCTGAGTGCCGAAGAATTGATGTTTTTGAACTGTGGTGTTGGAGTAGACTCTTGAGAGTCCCTTGGACTGCAAGGAGATCCAACCAGTCCATCCTAAAGGAGATCAGTCCTCGGAGTTCACTGGAGGGACTGATGTTGAATCTGAAACTCCAATCCTTTGGCTACCTCATGTGAAGAGTTGACTCACTGGACAAGACCCTAAAGCTAGGAAGGACTGGGGGCAGGAGGAGAAGGAGATGACAGAGGATGAGATGGTTGGATGGCATCACTGACTCGATAGACATAGGTTTGGGTAGACTCCAGGAGCTGATGATGGACAGAGAGGCCTGGCGTGCTGCAATTCATGGGGTCACAAAGAGTCGGACACGACTGAGCAGCTGAACTGAACTGAACTGATCATTACACACTGTGCGTGGATAGATGGAAGTGCTCTATCTTCTAGTGGACAGGCTAGTCTTAGGCAGAAGAGAGAGTCCGTAAGGTCTTTGAAGTGCATTTGAACAGAAGGCACGTGCGTGCGTGTGTGTGTGTGTGTGTGTGTGTGTGTGTGTGTGTGTGTGTGTGATTTGCTACCCAAAACTTTGGGTCCTTCCAAATTCACAAGACCATATGGCTGTACATTACTAATAATGCTCCAAACAGTTGATGTTTCTTATTTATCATCAGCAGAGGGATATTCAAAAGTAAGTGAACTGCTGTGTGGCAAAGCTTCATGTGGAGGGGTAAGTAGGCATTTACACATTCAAGAAAACCTGCATTTTCCCCCATTTTTCCCCCCTTGCATGGGTATGACTCCTGATGCTGAAGTTTCTGGCTCCTAACATTAATTCTTATGCCTCGCTGGTCATCTAGAGTAAACCATGCCATTTCATTAAGGAAACAAAAGATGATGCTGATGAGAAAGGCATCGGGTTGTAGAGAGAGACGGTTTTAAAACCTTGCACTAAATTACACAACAAATTGACTACATATATAATACTTTATCATCCATGGAGAGGTGACATGGCCCATCGAAATGTGCTCATAACATCCAGAAATTAAAAGTTTTGGTGGAGGGTGTCAGTAGCCCCACAGCTTTCATTTCTGCGAGAAGCCTTGCATGCACATAAAGATGTAAATTAATGTTTACATGTCTAGTTGGCTGTCCTCTTACTTTGGTGTTTCAGGTTTGTTCTAGTCACAGCAGCAATTTTGCGTGCTCATGCTGGGTGCTTCAGCTCACTTCAGTCGTTCAGTCATGTCCGAACCCCATGGATTGCAGCATGCCAGGCCTCCCTGTCCATGACCAACTCTCAGAGTTTACTCAAACTCATGTCCATCGAGTTGGTGATGCCATCCAACCATCTCATCCTCTGTCGTCCCCTTCTCCTCCTGCCTTCAATCTTTCCCAGCATGAGGGTCTTTTCCAAGGAGTCAGTTCTTTGCATCAGGTGGCCAAAGTATTAGAGTTTCAGCTTCAGCATCAGCCCTTCCAATTAATATTTTCAGGACTGATTTCCTTTAGGATTGAGTGCTTAAATGGCTTAAAAATGTGTTGTTTTCAATTCCCTGGCAACACAAATCTGAAAAATGGGCTTTATGAAATAATTAGCCCAATGGGAAACCACAGAATACACTGATACCATGGAATATAGTCTCACTATGGAATACGTTTTCAAGTCTTAATTACCTGTCACCTCTGAGAATTTTTCAGGTCAAGATGTAAAGTCACTAGATATCAGCTTCTTCAGTCGTTACATGGATAAAATGACCAACTACTCATGGTTGTTTTAGGATGAAAAGTGTACACGTTCTTTGTAAACCAACATGAAGTATGAATCTCACTTTGGGGTATGTTTCACGTTTGATGTTTAAATAATGTGAACAGGATGACAGCGTATGTTGAACGGTGTCAGATTTGTGATCTCTGAAGAAGAAGATTCAGCTTTGGGACCAAAGACCAGGCCTGATCACTCAAGAGATTCTGTGTAGCAGAGTTTTATTAAAATGAAAGAGGACAGACAAAGCTTCTGACACAGACATCAGAAGGTGGAAGGAGACTGCCCCCCTCGCTAGTCTTAGAAAAGGGAGCTATATGCTTTTTCAATTAGTTATTACAATACACCAAAAGCATGTCTCAAGGTTGTAAAGAGTTTACGAGGCCCACTCCCACAATTTACATTTTAAAATGGCAGATTCATGTCAATGCATGGCAAAACTAATACAATATTGTAAAGTAAAAATAAATAAATTTTTAAAATAAATGAATAAATAAATAAAACGATAGGATAAGAACTTAACAATAGAAAGATCTTACCTACATTCTGAGATAACAGGATTAGTCAGAAGGTTTTCAAGAAGGAGAAACTCTCCTCAAGCAGGATACATTGCTGTTATATAATGTTTATTACAGTGCTTAATAGGTAAAGGAGTACCTCAAGGCTATATATTGTCACCCTGCTTATTTAACTTATATTCAGAGTATATCGTGAGAAACACTTGACTAGAGGAAGCCCAAGCTGGAATCAAGATTGCTAGGAGAAATATCAATAACCTCAGATATGCAGATGACACTTTCTGCAGATATGGAAGAAAGTGAAGAAGAACCTCTTGATGAAAGTGACAGAGGAGAGTGAAAAAGCTGGCTTAAAGCTCAACATTGAGAAAACTGAGATCGTGGCATCTGGCCCCATCACTTCACGACAAATAGATAGGGAAACAGTGGAAACAGTGGCTGACTTTACTCTTCTGAGCTCCAATATCACTGCAGATAGTGATTGCAGCCATGAAATTAAAAGACGCTTACTCCTTGGAAGGAAAGTTATGACCAACCTAGACAGCATATTAAAAAGGAGAGACATCACTTTGCCAACAAAGGTCCATCTACTCAAGGCTATGGGTTTTCCAGTGGTCATGTATGGATGTGAGAGTTGCACCATACAGAAAGCTGAGCGCTGAAGAACTGGTGCTTTTGAACTGTGGTGTTGGAGAAGACTCTTGAGAGCCCCTTGGACAGCAAGGAGATCCAACCAGTCCATCCTAAAGGAAATCAGTCCTGAGTGTTCATTGGAAGGACTGATGTTGAAGCTGAAACTCCAATACTCTGGCCACCTGATGTGAAGAACTGACTCACTTGAAAAGACCCTGATGCTGGGAAAGACTGAGGGCAGGAGAAGGGGACAACAGAGGATGAGATGGTTGGATAGCATCATTGACTCAATGGACAGGGGTCTGGGTGAACTCCGGGAGTTGGTGATGGACAGGGAGGCCTGGCGTGCTGCAGTTCATGAGGCTGCAAAGAGTCAGACACGACTGAGCAGCTGAGCTGACCTGTACCTATTTTCTTTGCTGCTGTATATCTAGCTACATTCCACCAGTCTATATTTAGCAGTCTTCTCTCTATATACGCCTTCTCCCTCTCCCTTTGTACCTATGTGTATTTCTGTCTCTCTCTCTTTGTACATATCTAGCTTCTAGTTAGGATACAGGAATCTTGCCTGTATCCTAACTTCTCTCTCTCTCCCTATCTTCTCTCTACATGTCTCAGCACCTTCTGCACCTCTGTATTGAGCTGTCTTTTCTCTACCTCTCCCCTCACTGTCTGTATCTAGCCCACTCTCTTCTCTCTGTGTTTCTGTCCTCTCATAATACTTCCATGATACATGTAGAAAAGAATACAAACAATATGTACAAGAACTTTTATATATTCTTCTAAGTATACATATATATATATATATATATATATATATATATATATATATACATATATATTACCCTTTTCCTCATATATATACACACATGTATTTTCATCTTCTTCTTCCTGTCCCTTGGTGTGGTCCTTGGATCAGGTTCCCGCCTCTCCTAGGCTTCCTTAAGGTTGTACCAGGCCCCGAAAGCCTTTACATAAATGGAAGGTGGAAGCTGAACGCTACCATATTAGAGAAGGCAACCATCTTTGACTCCGTCTTACTTATTCCAGAGAAGTCACAACAAGTGTGTGTGTTCAAACAGCTATCCAAGGATGTAGAGAGAATGAAATTTGTGTTTTAAGTATATTCAATCATCTTTTATAGCATTCGCAGCATCTTTTCTGTCACTCATCGTTTTTACACACGTCATTAACATGTGTTCATTCTTCCATCTAAGCATCATCGTTTGTCTGTTATCTGTCGTCCCATCTAGTCCCACTTTTACACACAATCAAAGTGGTGAGAGGCTGGGGGAAGGAGAGTTCACCTACGGGGTCTTTTTCATAGGAACATGTTCCGCAATCCCTTCAATTAGACATGTCTAAGCATAACTGGGTGACATGGCTCTCTGAGTCTGGGGAGATAATGGGAAAAGGGGGTTGCCTTACTGAAAGTGTTGTAATATGCACCCTGCACTGAATTTATAAAGCAAAGAGCTGGCTTTTTTCAGGATAAGTCTAGGCTACACATTACAGAACAATCTTCAGTCATTTTACTCACTTTCTGAAAGAAGCATGAGTCAAACCAGCACATGTCGTGGTTACCGATACGTTATTTCAGAGTATAAAAACTGTTTTTCTAAAAGAAGATTATTGTAATTTTGAGACGATAGAAACACTCAGAAATCTGAATCATGGAAGCTAAGCTAGTTTGTTATTTTAGATCAATAAAATAACGCCAACATCTGGATATACAGAATTAAGGGAAGCTGACAGTACACTGAATTCTATCATGAGTGGTTTTGAGACACGCACACCTGAAGAACTGTGCCCCATATGGTTCTGTATGAGTGACTGCTCTCACTGTATCCCTGCCTTTGTAAGAATTACTTCTCTATCTCAGTCCCATATGGTTCTGTATGAGTGATTGCTCTCACTGTATCCCTGCCTTTGTAAGAATTACTTCTCTATCTCAGTCTCAACAAATCCACACACTTTCAACACCTTTCCATCTTTGAATTCCACTGCCAAGGTTTGGTTTTAGTGCATGAACACACGGCAGAAATAGTTAGGTCCCTGCATTCGTAATGACATTTTCTACCGCCTCTCCTGTTTCTGGAGAACTACCTACACAAGAGAAAAATCAGGTAGGAAAATATTCTAAAGAAACGTAGGTGAGAGGCCAAAGACCACGGCTGGCCCCCGGTGATGGCTCGAGCGGGCTTCGACCCTCTGGGGACAGTCAGTCAGTGTTCTGAGGCTCACTTGTTGAGAAAAGACAACGCTGGAAATGGATGACTACACTCACCTGCCAACTGAAAGCTTTTTTGTTTTGTTTTGTTTTGTTTTGTTTTTGGTATCCGAAATGTCTGGGGTTTCTGACTCAAACATGGCAAGCTACAGATTGAAAATGAGCTTTTACTTAATTAGTAGCAGGCCGTCTTTGAGCAAGTATCATGTGGACACTTCAGATTACTGCACTTACTTGGGATTCCAATGACCTGATGTTACAGGGGAAGTCAGCACTGAGAAGTTGTCTTCAATAAATGGCTTGCGGTAACCCCCTTAAAGTAGCAACAGCAAAGTACTCAGTAAATTTCCCCTCTGTAACAGAATGTACAGCCACCTCTAGAAGTGAGCAAAGAGCCCTGCTACCCGGGGAAGCAGCCACGATGAAGAGATCTCTCACGTTCTGTGTTCTGGGAAAGTCCTTTATCACTTGAGTTGGTACGACTGCCACCCCTGCCCGTCTACCTTGGTGACAAGGCCACATGCGGACCCTCAAAGTTCCCATCTGTGTCGTGAGTGATGCTCTAAATTGTCCACACTTATTGACCAAAACAAAAGGCTTGTCAGTTTGTCTTTCTTCTGCAGATGGTGAACGATGAAGCCTGGGACTGACCCTCTTTTCAGTTCAGTTGCTTCAATTCAGTCGCTCAGTTGTGTCTGACTCTTTGCGACCCCATGGACTGCAGCACACAAGGCTTCCTTGTCTATCACCAACTCCCGGAGCTTGCTCAAACTCACGTCCACCGAGTCAGTGATGCCATCCATCTCATCCTCTGCCGTCCCCTCTCTTCTTGTCTTCAATCTTTCCCAGGATCAGGGTCTTTTCAAATGAGTCAGCTCTTTGCATCAGGTGGGCAAAGTATTGGAGTTTCAGCTTCAGCATCAGTCCTTCCAGTGAATATTCAGGACTGATTCCCTGAATATTCAGGACTGATAACCTGACCCTCTGTAACCGTGCCCAGTTCACCCCTCCCTGTAAAGAAAGAGGAGGCCCTTCCCACCTCACCTGTAAAGGACGCAGGTCCCACAGTTAGTGTTGTACCTACAGCAGCATCTCTCCCCCCAGCTCAGCGGCCCCCCACACCCTGCACTAATTCCCTGTGGAACAGCCCAGCTCCTCCCGCGATATGGCTCGGTCAGCTGCACACGAGGGTTTCTGCACGTCCAATGTTTGCCCGTCCCGACTCGCGCACGCCACGTGGGGGGGTGAAGGGTTCAGAAATGACCAACGGCACCGTGAGATCGTGACGATCTTCCACTGGTGTTCTAGTAACTTGATCACTCTCTTCTGAGACCCAAACCATCTGTGCTTCAGCCTGACATGGACTGACAGGACCCTGAGTTACCCCACACAGCTCAACCGACAAGGGCATCTCAAGACAAGAAATCCCCTGCCAGAAGGAAAGCAAAATTACCCCCGGAGAGGACCTTGGCACAATGAACTACCAGGGTGATGGCTGGGCCACTGAATGGGAGATACTCAGCGCAGAGAAACTGTCTGATACACAAGAGAGAATGAGAAAAATGCACTGGGAGAGTGAAATGGCACAGTTTTCAAAGTTACTTAGGAGAGATGGGAGAGAAGCAACGTTTTGAGTGCAGGCGTAGTTTGTGAAGAAACAAATGTAACAAATTAATACTCAAAGCTGTCATGAAAGAAACCAAGGGGATTTTCCAAAGTACAGATATCAGATGACACATTTCTCAAAAAAAAGAGGCTCAGTCTCAGCCAACATAATGAATTAAACATCTCAGAGATTCGCATATCCATGTGTACAACCTGTGCATACATATATACACACCAGATGCCAAACGTTAGTGATATATTTATACAAAGTCTATAGTCTATATATATTTGTGCATATGTCATATTAGTTACATGCATATTTATACAGAATCTATCAAGTCTTTGTGATGTAAGTTATATGTATCTAAATATATGTAACAGTGGTAATAGTTTAGTTGCTGAGTCGTGTCTGACTCCTGCGACCCCATGGACTGTGTACCCCGCCAGGCTCCTCTGTCCATGGTCGGATTCTCAAATAGTAGCAGTGGTATAAACACACCGTACTGACACGTGGTTCACTGTCCCTTTTTAATTGGAATATAAGTGCTTCACAATGCTGTGCTGGATTCTGCTGTACAACAGAGTGAATCAGACGTGACTACAGATGTGTCCCCTCCCTCCTGAGCCTCCCTCCCACCCCGCCCCACCCCTCAGGGTCATCACAGAGCACTGAGCTGAGCCCCCTGTGCTATGCCAGAGCAGCTTCCCAACAGCGGTCCATTTCACACAGCGTAGTATACATACGTCACTGATCCTCTCTTAATCTGTACCGCCCTCTCCTTCCCTCACTGTGTCCACAAATCCAATCTTTATGTCTCTGACAATCCCCTTTATAAAACTAGTCAAAACACAGAGAAGCCAATAGAAAAAGCAAATAACAAGTAATCAAAATAGGGATCGTTCCAAATAGAAAACTAAAGAATATTTAAACTTCATTTACAAAACAAATCACATACGGTGCACCTCAGTAACGTAATTAATTGCAAAATTAATCACATAATTTTGGGGTGCAACTAGAAGAAAGAAGAGGGCTTTTGAAAGTTGCTAATTTGAATGGATACATACATCTTTGACTGAGCTGTCTGCTGTGCACCGGAAACAATCACATTGTTAACTGGCTATACTCCAATACAAAATAAAAAGTTTATGGAAAAAAAATGCTGATGATATGTAACTTTTTTTTCAAATTGTCTGTCTAATGGTGAAAAAACGACGAAATGTCTTTGAGCATCAGTAATCCTGAGGAGGGTACTATCTATAGACATCACCTGTATTAAAATCAGATGAGTTTTTCGTAAAAAAGATTACAAATGCCTTACCTCCGAGAGTCTGAAAAGAGGGTCTCCTGTAATGAAAACACTGTGGTTCAAACACCTCAGGTGGTTTTAATAGAGTGGCCCTTTCATTTTGGAAATGAACTATTGAAAGAACTATTGAAAGACATGAACCAAAACCTTCATCATCAGTTCAATTGCAGAAAGAGAAAGAGTGGCATGTCCTAACCCCACCACCCACATGCCCAAAGGGTATATCAAATGGGACTGGCAAATAAGGCAGGAGCTGTTCAGTGAAAAGCAAAGCCAAGGACGAGATAAGATCACGGGAGCTAACCCAACCCAAGAGTGTAGTACAGCTTTACAAGGCCTCAACAAACCAAGTCTCTAAGGAATCAACTCTTACATACTCAATAGACACAAATAAATTGAATCCAAACAGTTTAGAGGGTAAAAACTTCATGCAAACACACAAAAATGGCAGGCACATTTGGAGCTAAGACATGTGTGCTAAGTCCTTTCAGCTGTGTCCAGTGCTTTATGACCCCCCGGCAATGGACTGTAGCCTCCCAGGTTCCTCTGGCCATGGGGATTCTTCAGGTAAGAACACTGGAGTGGGTTTCCATGTCCTCCTCCAGGGGATCTTCCCGACCCAGGGATCAAACCCATGTCTCTTACGTCTCCTGCACTGGCAAGTGGGTTCTTTTCCACCAGCACCACCTAGCAAAAACTGTACCCATTATATTACTGAGGCTTAAGAAAATGAGACTACCATTTGCAGCAATGCGGATGGACCTAGAGAATATTACGCTTCGTGAAGTAAGTCAGGCAGAGAAAGACAAGTAGTATATAAAATCACTTACATGTAGAATATAAAAAAATACAAATCTGTGCATGCAGAACACACACAGACACACAGATGTAGAAAACAAAACTAGTGTTTACCACTGGGAAGAGGGAAGGGAGTGGTAGGGACAAATTGGCGAGGGTGGGACTCACGAACTACTGCACATAAAATAGGTATGCAATCAGGATTCACTGTGCAGCACAGGGAATTATGCTCATTACCTTAAAATAACTGCAACAGAATCAGTTCATTTCAGTCGCTCAGTCATGTCTGACTCTTTGTGAGCCGTGACTGCAACAAACCAGGCCTCCCTGGCTACCACCAACTGCCAGAACTTACTCAAACTCCTGTCCATTGAATCAATGATGCCATCCAGCCATCTCATCCTCTGTCACCCCCTTCTCCTCCTGCTTTCAATCTTTCCCAGCATCAGGGTCTTTTCCAAATGAGTCAGTTCTTAGCATCATGCGGTCAAGGTATCGAAGTTTCAGCTTCAGCATCAGTCCTTCCAATGAATATTCAGGACTGATCTCCTTTAGGATGGACTGGTTAGATCTCCTTACAGTCCAAGGGACTCTCAAAGAGGCTTCTCCAACACCACAGTTCAAAAACATCGATTCTTCTGCACTCTCTTTCCTTACAGTCCAACTCTCACATTCCATGACTCCTGGAAAAACCATAGCTTTGACTAGATGGATCTTTGTCGGCAAAGTAATGTATCTGCTTTTTAATAACAGAATATAATCTGTTTAAAAAAATTACTGAATCACTGTGCAGTCCACCGGAAACTAGAACAATACTGTAAATCAACTATACTCCAATCAACCCTGAATATTCATTGGAAGGACCAATGCTGAAGCTTCAGTCCTTTGGCCACATGATGTAAAGAGTCAGCTCCTTGGAAAAGACCCTGATGCTGGGAACGACTGAGGACAGGAAGAGAAGTGGGCGACAGAGGATGAGACGGTTGGGTGGCATCACTGACTCGATGGAAATTGGTTTGAGCAAACTCCTGGAGACAGTGAGGGACAAGGAAGCCTGCCTTGCTGCAGTCCATTGGGTCGCAAAGAGGTGGACACTATTTAGTGACTGGACAATAACAATAAAAAAATTAAAATGGAAAAGCTGTGAAAGGCGAAGCTGTGGAGCACATGTGCCCGTCTGGGTTAAATATCTAGACACCAAACCACACAGAGCAGACCTCCCAAGAGGCCCCACGATGATTTACTCCTTTCATTATCAGGACACTCCTTTCATTCAGTCAGTTCAGTCGCTCAGTCGTGTCTGACTCTTTGCGACCCCACGGACTGCAGCATGCCAGGCCTCCCTGTCCACCACCAACTCCCAGAGTTTGCTCAAAAGCACACCCATGGAGTCGGTGATGCCATCCAAGAATCTCATCCTCTGTCGTCCCCTTCTCCTCCTGCCTCCAATCTTTCCCAGCATCAGGGTCTTCTCCAATGAGTCAGCTCTTTGCATCAGGTGGCCAGAGTACTGGAGCTTCAGCTTCACCACCAGTCCTTCCAATGAATCTTCAGGACTGATTTCCTTTAGGATGGACTGGTTGAATCCCCTTTCATTAATATGATAATAGGTCCCTGCGTCTTAGCTTACAAGTATCCCCAGCTTCCAGGATCTAATGCCTGAAGACCTGAGGTGGAGCTGATGTAACAATACTATCAATAAAGCTCACAGGAAATGCAGTACTCCTGAATCATCCTGAAACCACCTCGACCTCTCACCGCTGCGTGCCCCTGGAAAAACTGGCCTCCGTGAAAGTGGCCCCTGTTGCTAAGAAGATTTGGGACCTCTGTCATAGAACACAGATTCCGTCTCTGCTTGAGGGAGAACAAGCCGCTGGACTATTTAGTGTTCTCTGTGGGTGGCACCTATAGGTTTTCCATCTTGCTGTCTGGTTTCTGACACGTTTATCCTGCCCTGAGAAGACACGTCCCACTAGGGTTTTATAGCCCTGAAGCCTGGACTCGTCAGTAAAATCACGGTTAGGGAACAAGCCAGCGCCTTTTACAAGACATCGCAGTTAAAAAGGTCTGGTGGTTTAAGGGAGGGTGGGCAAGTTCAGACAGCAGTTGCCTAGCCGTGACAGTACAGCAGAGAGCTGCAGGGAGGGTGAGGTCATCCCATGCTTGGCCGAGATGCTCCGGGACTAGGCAGGGAACCGTCGTTTCTATACCCGACACCAATACAAACAATCAGAAGAAACAAGGGCAGGAAGAGTCAAGAGGTTCAGTGAGAGCAAAGGTGCCCGCACCCTGAAAAGATTCTGGGAGCACAAAACCATGACGGCTAAACGCCAGGCTTTACTTTGCCAAGCGGTACTGGAAGGTTAGACCAAAGGCAGTGCCTTCCTTCCCTCATCACCTGATTGTAACTTCTGAAAATTATCACGAGTGATGCCACCATTTCAGTAAAGCACTTCAGAAACATCAGAGGCTTCAGGCAAGGGCACACCCTACCTTGCTGAGTACGCAGCTCCCTACGACTGCAAAGAAGCCACGATGAATCTGTTGGAAATATAACTGAGGTGGACAGGCCCTTCAGGAACCGACTGTGGTGACTCTCTCTCTCTCTCTCTCTCAGCATTGTTCTTTTTTTTTTTTTAAACCAAAGCAGCAATGCTTGATGTGGTGTATTCTGAAGATGGTAAATGCCGTTGCTCAGGGGAGGCTGCGGCTGTGCTCACATCTAAAGACAAGAACACCATGAGGTGGGTGCTGGCCCCTGCCACGGGGCAGAGGCTAAACCCTCTGCATCCCTCTCAGCGAGCTTGCAGAAAGTGCCCCACTGTGTGTGTCTACTGCATTTCAGTTTGGCACCCGTGGCCCAGGACACAAACATGCATCAAGAGCGTGATTCTGGCTTTGCGTGCAGGCTGCCTTTTCGAGATCTAGCCAATGGTCAACTGGGAGATCTGGGCTGGGGGTGGGCTGGTGGCGAAAGCCGGTGTCTTCTGCAAATAGTGACCCCCACACACATAAAAGCACTGAGTCCTGAGGACATCAGACAGGGACCCATTGTCTTTCTTCACTGAAGAGGATGTGCCAAGTCACTTCAGCCGTGTCTGACTCTTTGCGACCCCAAGGACTGTAGCCCTCCAGGCTCCTCTATCCGTGGGATTTCCCAGACAAGAACACTGGAGTGGGCTGCCATTTCCACCTCCAGGGGATCTTCCTGACCTAAGAATCAAACCCACGACTCCTCTGTCTCCTGCCTTGGCAGACAGATTCTTTACCACTAGCGCCACCTGAGACATATAGAGACTTGAAAATCTTATGCCAAGTTGCTGAGGCCTTACAAATTCCAAGGGTAACCCCATGTGGGATGCAGAAAGATTCCCACTCACCTCCACTTGCCAAAGCTTCCCCCATGCTGACCCTGGAATCTGTGAAGACTGTACCTTACGACAGGGGTTCCCCAATCTCTGGGATCGAGTGCCTGATGATCTGAGGTGGAGGTGATGTAATAATACTGGAGACAAAGTGCACCAAAAATGCAATAATCATTAATCATCGCAAAATCATGCCCACTCTACCCCTGGTGAGTGGAAAAGCTGTCTTCTTTGAAACCAGTCTCTGGCACCAAAAAGGTTGGGGGCCGCTGTCTTACAGGACAAACTGCGTTTGGCAGATACGACTGAGTGAAGTACCTGAGGTGGGAGTTTACCATGGATGACCCAGGTGGACTCAGCGTAGTTGCAAAGGTCCTGCATCCCGTGGTGAAGTAGGGGTGAGACTGGACATGAGAGAGAGCGCTGTGAGAAAGGCGGGCCAGACGTGGCTGGCTCCACAGACGGACGGGGGCCGTGAGCAAGGGTCACCTTACACTCAGTCCAGAGAGACCCGGGGGAGACTTCTGACCCCAGAGGAACAGGATGAGCCACGTGTACTGTTTTAGCCCCTAGGAGCAGTATCCGTTACAGCAGCCGCAAGAAACTCATTACAACTGGGACAGGAGATGCACGTCCCAGGGAACTCGGCAGGCAGAGCACGGCGTGTCCGAGCGGGAAAGTTTTGTCAATCCTGGTCAAAGAGTGCAACCCGGGAATCCCAGACAGCACTGTGTGCATGGGGAAGCAGGTGACTCGCAGCCTTTCTGGAGGACAGGGTTCAGGAGCCTCAGACAGCCCAGACAACAGAGCCATTCCCATGTCTACACCACTCCCCAAATCTACAGAAGAACAGAATGCCCGAGGAGGTGTCTTCTCAACACTGGGAATCATGATAAAGGACTCAAGGGCAACGCTGAGGTGGGCAGGGGAACATCCTTTGCTGAGAACTACATGACTGGAATATAGTCCTATTTCAGCTGTGTAAATTTCATGGATTTTACTATTAAAACGAGAAGATGACTCCATGAAGCCATTTACTTAACCAAAGAAGTATTGGTGATGCATGTAAAGGATCCTCTGTTCAGCGATTTTAAAAAATGCAAATATGTTTCAAAAAGAACCTTATATGCTAACTGCTAAGTCAAAGAAGGCAGCCTCTATAATGCAAAAGAATCAGAAAAAGAATATATTTGTACGCATGTTTGTGTACAGACATACACACATATTACTGAGTCACTGATGTACACTCAAAATTTCAACTATACTCCAATTAAAAATGGACCAAGTATCATTCTAGCTGATTCATGCTGCTGTACAGCAGGAACTAACACAACACTGTACAGTGATTACCCTCCAGTTAAAAATTTAACAATTCTAAAATTTCATAATAAAAAAAAAAAAGAAAAACGTTGCAGCCCGAAAAGAGTATACACAGAATGATTCCATTTATATATCGTGACACTCTGGGATAGCCAAAACCAGAAAGGAAGTAGACCCATCAGTGCTAGCCAGGCTTTAGCACGGAGGAGTTTCAGATGAAGCGCAGTCACACTTTCAGAGTGCACGACTATTCGGTATGATACATAACTGGTAAATACGTGAGACTACGCATCTGTCAAGAGTCACAGACTTTACGGCACAGAGATTGAAAGTAAACTCTGCAAATTAAAACTAACAACAGCAAACCACTGGGAAGTTTAGTGATTCCCAGGATGGATGCATATCGTGACAGAAGAATTCAGTGGTGTACACACTGCTGTACATGACATGGAGAACCAGCCAGGACCTGCTGGACAGCACAGGGACCTCTGCTCAGTACTCTGTAATAACCTTATGGTTCCCAGGGAGAAGGATGGGGGAAGGGATAGTCAGGGAGTCTGGGATGGACATGGAC